>JAVQJS010058737.1:0-14116 GCA_036024795.1 Galaxias rostratus | reverse complement strand
ACGCACGCACGCACGCACGCACGCACGCACGCACGCACACACGCACACACACACAATGAATGGCCAGCCGTGCTGCCTTTCCCCTGCCTCAGTCTGTCTGGCCCGATATCTCTCCCTCTGTCTCTCTCTCTCTCTCCCTCTCTCTCTCTCCCTCTATCTCTCTCTCTCTCGCTTTCACTATCTCTCTCACTCTTTCTTGCTTTATTTCTCTTACTATCTCTCTCACACTCTCTCCCTCTGTCTCTCTCTCTCTCTCTCCCTCTATCTCTCTGTCAGTCTGTCTGTCTCTCTCTCTCTCTCTCTCTCTCACTCTGTTTCTCTCTCTCTCTCTCACTCTGTTTCTCTCTCTCTCTCTCCCTCTATCTCTCTCTCTCTCTCTCTCTCCTCCACCTCTTCCTATCCTGCAATCTATCCATCCAAAGGTGCTAACAGCCTGGCTGCCACGGCAAATACGTTCCCTCCTTCCTCAGTCAACCCATCATTCCATCTTTCCGTCCTCCCCTCCGTCCATCCCTCTTTTGGGACACAGACACGGAACGCGTGGAAATGTACAACGACTCGTAAGCTGGCAGTACTGTGCACACGTTGTGAGCTGGAGCTGCTGTTTCATAAGGCAGCAGTGTTGGTCACACCCAATACTACATCGGACACAGATTTGCCTCCCACACACTTTCTCTTTTCCAAATCGATATAGATTTATACGTATGTGTCAAAAGCGTTCTCGCTGCTCACCTTGCCCGAGGCGTTTGGCACGGTTTCCGTGCTTCAACTTAGACCCGGCTTGCCCGTGACGGACAGCTGTCGTTGCTAAGCCGACGGTCGTCAAGGGGCTGAAACACCAGCGGCTACAGTGCGGTCGGACGAGGGAGTGGCCGTTTGGCGTCGTCTGCCTTTTGCTTCGGCTGTGGAGTTCAGGTTCAATGGGTTTCAGGGAAAACAACTGTGCTAAGTCAAATACATGTTTAATTCAACAACATAGATCATTCAATGGACTTAGGATGAGTCAGGCAGGATAGTAGAGAGCAAACAGTAAAACAAAGCTTACATTAAAACAATGGAAAGAAGACAAAATTGAATGGCTGAAAGGAACAATTCAGAAAAAAAAGCTATTTAAGATGTATGTCGTCCGGTTTGGAGCAAGTCTGGGGAATGATCCGCCAGCGCTTTCACAGCTATTTGATGCTCAGTAGCTGAGCATGGCTTCATCTGATTTTGCTTGAACTCTTGGAACGCCAAACAGTGACAGTTCATCGTTATTGGAGGGACAGTGAAGTCAGACAACTAGTTAGGATTGAGGGATGAGGAAGTAAAAATATGCACAAAAAAAAAGAGACCATTCCAACGAGGCGCCGAGCGATGACACGTTTTTCACTTAGTCCCTCCTGATCTGTTTTCCAGGAGCCTAACGTCCGTTCAGCCGTTCATCGACAGGGTCCGTAAACCACATTTCATCCTCTGACTTCACTGTCCCTCCAATAATGATGAATTGGATTTCGTTTTCAGCGCTTGTCTCAGGACTGGAAGAGCTTCACAAGTCGGTCGCCAATTAGCGGCACACAAGGAAAGGATGGACGGACAGCTATCGCAGCGCTGCAGCCAATTTACACCAGACTCGCCCAACAGATATTTGTACACACACACACACACACACACACACACAAACACACACACACACACACATACACACACAAAATGAACACAGTCATGATGCCATACCACCTCTCAGTAACTTTTTGGGTAGGCGAAACATGCGAGTGCTGCCTTTCATGTTTTTAGGGAGTGGGATCCCCTCAGCATGGTTGGCAAGGGTCTATCCCCTCCACATTCAGATGTGAAAGTTGAGCCCTGCACTGCCTGTTCGGTCTTGGTCCCGAGGTTGAGTTACCTAAAACTGACAGAGCTTCTGGTAGAAACTCGGAAAGGCACATCCATCCCACTTTAACTGACCTCTGCTATCTTTTAATCCTCATAGGGATTGTTCTCTCTGAGGACCAGCCAAGACGTCTGAGCCACAACATATTGAGGGTTAATTTGTCACATGAGTGAAGGAAACACTAACGTCCAGTTGAGGAGCTAACGAGATTAGAGTCAGAGTAACTACATGGGATCGGGAACTCAAAGCAGATGATCCTGTTTAGTGGGCCCGCTCTTTGTTCCCTCGATTTCAGGAAGTCCTTGTAATGGTTTGGACGGGACCTCTGGTCCAGCGCTGGTCAGCGGAGCCCATCAAGGCCTTAGCGGTCTTCTTCTTCCTCCGTCCCTGTTTTCCCTGGGCTCTCTTGCCTGGGGTTTATCTCTTATCCTCCCTCGTATAAATCTTTCAAACAGTGGGGCTATTAATCTTGGTCGGACTCTCTCCTCGGACAGCCCCTTCATCTCGCTCCTTTTAGCCCCTCTTCACTGCGCCTCCCTCTGGTCCCTGCACCTGCCGCGTGCGTGTCACCGTCCGGCCGGGGCCCTCTGTCATGTGGCCTGACATCTCTTTCAGGGGGCCCGCCACATTCTGCGGCAACTGTCAAAAGTGTCCCGTTGGCCCTGCCCCTTTCTGCTGCCAGGTTTATTCTGAGAACCTCGTTACCTGTTCGGCGTGGAGAACTGTGGGCGATGGTGCAGTGGGGGCAGGGATGGGTCCTAAGTGTAACTGCAGGTTTTAACATGCCGCAGGCAGAATACCATTTTGAGAGAGCGTCGCCTCTCTGTGGCTCAAGGTGTGCACGCATTATTTCCTTGAGGAGAGGTTATCGCCCGTATTTGGTTCCAGTCAAACAGGGCAGATGCTACTTAGTCGAGACATGAGGTGTTGTGTTCATCTCTCCTTTTGGGACAGAATGTGACCCCCTGGGAGTCCGTCCGGAAGCCAACCTGCCGGGGTTAGGTTTCCCCTGATGCCCGCAAAGCCAGGACAAGGAGCGCAGGAGAGGGAGGGGGGAGTGGAGCCACTGTGACGGTTTACTTGAAGCGGCAGACCATGTCTGTATGGCTGAGCTATGTCACCGCCATGCAGGGACACTTACTCTAACACAGCTCTCCACGTGCGTATTTGGCGAATCGGAAACCCGCCTCACATTTGAGCCCCAGAAGGCAACCCCCATGCCTTTCCATTTGGAGCGGAGGAAGATAAGGGTGGGTGTTGACACCCCATAATCACTCGCAGCTTGTAAGGTTATTTTAGCCCCCGGTGGGCTGGGAGGCTGCACTGGGCACGAGGGCTGGACAGCAATTGGATCCAGAATATTTTGGCGAAGATGGACACATGCTGTTGGCGAGAGACGGGTGTGATTTAGGGAAAGACCTTACTGCTCTCCAATGGGCTTTCCACACACACATACACACAAACACCCATCCACCCACCCACCCACACCCACACGCACACGCACACACACACACACAAACACACGCCCACACACACTTCAAGGCTCGTTGAGCATGGTGAGAAGTGCTGCCGTCCCCAATGTGGTTCCACACACCATTGTTAGCTCCATGTTACAGTGGGTAGGGAAACCTGGCATCCTGGCATAGTTGGTACACTGGAACAATTAGAAAGAGGGTGTCACTGTCGGTAAGGGTTGACGCAGAGCTGGACTGGAAAAGCAATGTGTCCCTGGTAAATAGGCCAAACATCCTGAAAGCGTTGTGTCACCCAGTAGAAAGGTTCAGGGAGGCTTTGCCTGACTATTAGGGCCTGTTTATATACAAAGACAGAAAGCCAGCGTCCTTAGAGGAGGCCTATCTTCATCTGCTGTACAGTAACTGTTGTCCATGTACTGAGGGTTTCATGTGTATGAGTAGCTTTTTGTTTCATGATAACAAGGTAGTTCTTCCATTTAAAGTATACATGGGGAATGGCTGTCAATTTGAATGCGTATTGTTTTTTGAAGTAATTAAAACAGACGCTCTCTCTCAATCAGACCCTCGTCTGTTTGGTGGCCCAGTTGAGTTGAGTCGTGTTGGGTGTGAGTGAAGGGCTGAGAAGGCTAGAACAAAAATAAATCAATAGCCCGCCCTGTCCATTATCTTTGCTCTAGACGGAATATGTGGTCATTACGCTTGCCCTGTCAAGTTCAACCATTAACATCAGGAGGCATTTTGTTGTTCATGTACAAAACTGTTTTGGCACCCATTTTAGGATAAATGAAGGAGGAAACATTTTTGTAAGGATATTTGTCTGAAGACAAAGTAACAAAACAAGAATTTATATAATCATGGTCAAATATACGAAACCCAATGTACAAATGCACTGTTGGCTCCCTGCTGACTTGTCAGTGGGTGACTTTGTGGAGCTTTCCTTCAGCAGGCTTAAACTAGGTCTCAGGCTTTGAGGCCGGCAGGCCACCTCCACGACACCTGCTGACTGAGCATGGTCACAGACTGGCAAGCCCCTACATCAGGAGACTTTGACCCTGGCCTCTCCCCCCTGACCCTGGTGACTTGAATATCTCACGTTTACCAACCTCCGAACTTTCAAACGCCCACCGCAGAAATAATAGGGCTGTCAGCTGTCGGCTCCGAGACAGGAAACAGCGGGACGTACTAGCCTTGTGCCCGTACAGCCATGTGTGCCTAAACAAAGCAACACACACTCCCACGCTGGTTCACCCATACCAACGCGGTGAGTGCGGCAGCACACTGCCGGTGCACCACAGCCCTACGCGGACCAGGGAACCCTCTGTTCCGTCTCCGCTGGGATGTCCCTGGTCACCGTGTCTCGTTGGCCCTCTCTGTCTCTGGCTGCACCCCTGTGGAAGGCCTGCCTTAAGTGTTGTTAAGACCATTTTAATTTATAACGGCAGCTCCTGTAAACACGTGGAGAAGCCTCGCCATGGCGACAGGACTCAAACACAATCACAATATAGGCCAGTATTTATAAGGGCAGCCTCTGCCGTGCGGTGCGCTAGGTCCTTTTCCCTTTTGAATCGAGGGTCTGTGTCAGCGTTGGTGGTGTGTGTGCTGTCAGGATAATGAGTGGACGCCATTAGTGCGCACGCTATTGAAAATGTGGGGACAGTGGTGTGTGTGTGTTTGAGCATGTGCGAGTTTGTGTGCACATAAGTGGTTTGTTTGTGTGAATACATGGCCTGTCATGTGACTGCGGCGTCAACAGTAATTAAATGTTAAACGATTGTGCCATAATGACGGCAACTCTCGCCAACCTCAGGACGCGTTGTTTTTCTCATCGTCGGCCTAAAATATTTGTTTTTGTTCCGAGGTTCCATTGCTTAACTTCTTCCCTTCGTTCCTTTCGCCCCCTCCTTCTACCTATTTCCATCCGAACACTACTCCTTTCTGTTTTTCCTTGTCACTACAAATGTCGGTTCATACTCACTGTAATGTCTGCTTTGCTGTTGGCTTTTTTCTCCTCTCTCTCATCCTCGATGTCATACCTTCCCCTTCTTGGCATGTCTTCCTGACTCCCTGACACAGTCGGAGGTCCTAGTTAACAGGCCTGCGTCTGAGGGGAGCCAGGGAGAAGAACACATCCCAAAGGTCAGGCTGGCCTGCCTTTCCCTCCCTGGCCCCTCCCACACAGTGGCACACGTCATCACCTGGTTGACCAGCAATTTGTTTCTGTCAATTTTCTTTTACAAACGTATGAAATGAACGGTATATTTTTTTTCATTTTTGGGAAAATGTTAGATGTGTGAAAATTACAGAACAAGAGCACAATTAACACAAGTGTTTTTGTGTATGCAAGTGTTTTTGTGTATGTTTGTGTGTGTGTGTGTGTGTGTGTGTGTGTGTGTGTGTGTGTGTGTGTGTGTGTGTGTGTGTGTTTAGTGAAAGCTCTAGTGACTTGTCTGGCCCTGAGACTAAAGCGGTGTCAGCAGGT
This sequence comes from Galaxias rostratus, assembly GCA_036024795.1. Taxonomy (NCBI): domain Eukaryota; kingdom Metazoa; phylum Chordata; class Actinopteri; order Galaxiiformes; family Galaxiidae; genus Galaxias; species Galaxias rostratus. The sequence continues at coordinate 8,289 of JAVQJS010058737.1, read as the reverse complement.
GTACAGTGAGCCTGCACAGATGATACTTCCGATGATACACCCATCTCTCTCTCTCTCTCTCTCTCTCTCTCTCTCTCTCTCTCTCTCTCTCAAACGTTCTGCTACTTATCCACCCCCTCGCTCTTTCTCCTCTATCTAATCCATTATTCTTACCATGTTTCTGTTTCTCATGATCTCCTTTTTGACATCTTTATTATCTCAACCCATCTCCCTCTTTCCCTCTCTCTCTCTCTCTCTCTCTCTCTCTCTCTCTCTCTCTCTCTGTCTCTCTCTCTGTCTCTCCCTCTCTCCCCCCCCCCCCCTCTCTCTCTCTGCTTGCTCTGATGTCCAAGCGCTGTCCTTTGGCCAGAGTGGGCCGCCGCACAGCAGTGGTATGGAACGACACGTAGCCATCGCTGTGTGTGATCGAGCACAGCTAATCTTCAGGGAGCAGGCCTTCACCTCGGTGAACTTTGGCATTTATATCTGGATAGGTTAAGGAAAGGAAAGGAAGGAGGGAGTTGGAAAGAAGGAGGGAAAGAAAAGGGGCGCTATACTACGTGTGTGCGGTTACAGTGAGGGGTATAGTAGGAGAAGAAAGAAAAAAAGATGGCAGACAAAGAGAGAGGGAGATAGTTGTCCGGTTGGCTATTACAGATGATACACAGGAGAGTGATGAACGTGAGAGCCACGCGGCGGGGCGAGCTAAAGTTGTGTGTATGGCCGTCAGTGAGTGAGGTCCAGACAGCAGGGCTGGGGGGTTAGGTGAAGGAGGGGGCCCAGGTGGGGATGAATAATTCAGTGGAATATCATCTCCGGGCTGTTGCCTAATTGGTTGTAATGAGGTAAAGAGGGCGAAGGGAAAAAAAGCTGAGAGGCCGCCCAGCGGCTCTGATACCAGCTCGGGTGACCGGGGAGGCCGGGGAGACACTCCAGAGGCAGGAGGGAAGAGACACCAGAGGCAGGAGGGAAGAGACACCAGAGGCAGGAGGGAGGGAACGTGGATACTAGAGGTAAGGTGGAGGGAAATTGTTTGCATTAGATGCGTACTGGCCCATGGTTAATGAAATATTTCTGGATATTTTTTTTTAAGTTAGCGTACACTTTGGCCGTGCGGTGCGAGTCAGGGAAACGGTACCCTGTGTCCCACAGCTCCGGCCTGAGCCTCTCCATGTCCCCGCTGCCTTTCACTCACAGCTTATGCTGTGAGGACACGACTTGACTTCCGCTGGGACTTCCCATAAAACAAAACAAATAAATAAAACCACATGGTCATAGCGTCAAACCAGAAGCTGCGTTTTACCAGGAAGAAAAGGCAAAACAAGTCTTCCAAGAATCAGTCCATGGGCCCTGTTGGGGAAGCTGTCTGGTGGAAACTGGAGCAGGCTGGCAGGAGCGTCTGTAAGTTGGTTTACTGGCTGCACTGAGAATGATGTAAGGCCATGCTCGAAGCTCTGGACTATGTCTTGGTCCAGACATAGAGACATGCGCGCGCACAATCGCACACACTCACACACATACAGATTTACACTTTCCAACACACTCGCACACACACCAAAAGAAGCACACCGCGACTAGCTGACAGGCAGAGTGGTAGCGCACCGGACCAGGGCTCTGTTAAACACTGCAGCCTTTCATGTGAAACAGGGGCTGGTACGTTTGAAGTCCCCGATACAGACGTTAGCCAAGTCCTCTCAGTAATAATAACACAGAGGAGATAGCATTAGTGGACAGATAGCAGGGGCTCGACCACAGACCCCCCAGCCCCCACCCCCCCCTCAACTGGTGCACCATTACAGAGACCTTGTATCTGTTGTCTGCCAACTGGGGTATCATCGGAGAGGAAACTCCCACCTCAGGGTCGAGGGGTTGCAGCCGTAGCAACTGGAGAGGACAACACAGAGGGGTATCGTGGTGACAGTTGATTCTGCTGTCCAAGGTTACATCATGCTTAGCAACCGGCCCGGCGGTTCTCAAAAGGACACCGCACAGTGGAAAGTAGCGCCAAGTTAAGCCCTTTAGAAGCCCTTTCTTAAAGTATAGAACGAGGGAAGCAGCTCGGAGCTCCAAGAATAGTGGAGTGTGCCTAATCTCCTCAAAGAAACTGGTTACCGAAGACCATTCTCTGGCGTGAACTGTCCAGATAAGATACCCTCAGAGTAGTTTACATTTAGAACATTGTTGTAGATAACCTCACAGGAAAAAAAAACTAACTGTACATGCGGCGGTACTCCAAGGAATGATAAATCAATGGCGACAGCAATAGGCCATCAAGATCAGCAGGTGGCGTCTAAAAATAGATGTGGAATGGTTAACTAACAGGGGGTTAACAGCCCGGGCAGCGTAATATTTCCATCTCCGAAATGGTTAGCCCTTGTCGTGTTGATCACTGGTTTGGAGTGTGACCCTTTCCACCACTCTCAAAACAAAGCTGTCCACCCAGCATGCCCGGTCCAGTTAGTAGCAGTTTAAATTACAGAGATAGAACACACGTTTATATTTAGATGAATAATGTCATTGTACACACCACCGGTAGGATCCAATAACCCCACCCCCCAATCCTACCCCACCCCACCCCACAAGGTCACTAAGCACAAGCACAAGGTTACTTTCTAATTGGCCTATGATATCTATAGTATATCTTACATGAGCCAAAGAATGTTAAAACGTATTATCTAAATACATAAGCCTCTCTTAATAGTTATTATCCCTGTAAGAAGGAAATAAGCAAATGTGAAGCCCACAAGCACTTTAAAAAACTTCAACCCCCTTCACTTCATAAGAGCCATTTCAAGTTCTCCATCTCTGGGGACCTGGGACTTAATAGGAACAGATGTCATGGGTGTTTGATTCGTGTATGAGGTTGGCTTGTGAAGGGGGAACTCACCGAGCGGTGCAGTGACTGCGTGGCGAAATGTCAGCGTTTCAGCACACGAGGCTACAGTAAGTGGTGTATGAAGTAGATGTGCGACCACGGCGGGTCCTCGGTACCAAATTCAATTACCTAGCGGGCACTGACAACACCATGGGTAAATGTCACGGCACTCTGCTCCTCCACTCCATTCATTTAGCATTGCTCGCACAGATGCTTACTGCCCCTTCCACCGCAGCCAACTCAGCAAGTCGTCATCATGCACACAATAGGCTCTGATTATTAGAGTTATTTTTTTTTTCTGACAGCTTGCTTGCTTGTCTGTACGTGCGTGTTGGCGTGCGCCGGGAAAATTATGTGTTTGTAATCTCTTTATGTCTTTCGCTTGGTCACACATTTTATGCGTTGGATGTTCTCTATTCTCTGACTTTCAAAATGTCAACTTTTCTAGAGCAAAAGGGTCTTGGACAGTGGCCAGCCAATCGTCATGCTTTGTAGTGTTTACATTGAGACATTTTCTGTTAAAAAAAAGCTTTAGTTCTAAGTTAAGTACACCGCTTTTAACATTCCAAAAAAAACCATCTCAGGGTATGTAGGATACATCACAGGTATGTGGGATTTCATCTCCCCACAGTTTTTCAACAACTGCATAAACTCCCAATATGGCCTTATCTTGGTGCAATTCCAGAAAATATGCGAGTGGTCAGCCTCCCTGCTCCTGCATATCCTCCGACAGGGTTGTTGTGCTGAGCTGCACATCATCTTAAAGTCTTACACTGGCTGCTCCCTCATGCAGCTCAACCTCACCAGACCCTTTCCCTCATCTACGCTTTGTGTCCCCAATGCAGCCTGCTTCTCCGTAAGACTCTGTCCTGTATATTTTACTGCTCAGCCATACGCGATGCAACTGATCTGTGAGCGGTACATTTATTTGAGTCTCTGTGCGTTATGCTACGCAGACAGTGAGCCACACACGGACACACATACCTTTCACTTTTGTTAGGTGATCTGTTCCTCCTCATGTGAAAAGGGATTCCCCCCACACTGGTAACATTGTGGATACACGTTCCATACTGGTCAGAAATGGGGGCTCAGCCTCGCGGGAGTTGTTGATGAGGCTTGCATGTTATGTGTGTGGGGTATTTTAGGTACTGTGGGGGTACTGTATTGTATGTGTACCGTGTGTGTGTGTTTGTGTGTGTGTGTGTGTGTGTGTGTGTGTGTGTGTGTGTGGGTGTGGGTGTGTGTGTGGGTGTATTGGTCTCAAAACGACTGCCTGGAAATGAAATTCTCCAGATAGGAAAATGAATCAATCTAACGGACCCTTGTGTTTGAAATGCCTAATCTGCAGATGGACACTGGTGAAGTGTCGTGGTTTGTTCCAGGTGCAGAGAACAGACAGAGAACACATGAAGTGTAAGACGATGTTTACATGGAAGTCCATAACAAAGTGTCCGATGTGTGTCTGCATTGGCGTGAGTGTAGAGGACATGGGATTTCTGTGTGTTCGCGGCCGTTCTGGTGGTTTTGGACAGGTGCGGGGTCACAGTTCAGTTTAGTCAGATGTCTCTGGACCACTTTGAGTTAATGCACGCGATCGGGACATATTGACTTTGTCGGACCGCGGGTGTGATTCAGTTCAATAGTGCTTTGGGTAAGTGACAACAGCTCAATTACGGTGAAGTCCTCTTTTAGACTCCCACGTTGATGACGTGGCCTAATCCACAGAATCACACTCACCTCCCACCAGTTAGCCCATTGCTTTCGTCCTCTGGGTCTACGTAGGGTAGGGTTTCCACCAGTGTATCGATGCAATCCTTGATATTTTCTGTGAAAAAAAAAGAATTGCTTCCATGTCGTAGTAGTAGTCGTGGTAGTCGTTGTTTTCTTTGGTTTTATGTTTAAATAAATTTTTTCATTATTTGGTTGATTACATATTTTTATTCACATTATTTCTTTTGTTATTTTATATCTCCCATAGAGTGCTATACTCAACTGCCTCCCTCATCTACCTGGACCCCTTCAGGCTGCCTGCTGCTGCTATTTAAGGACACTCAGACACTATTAATAACCCTTTCTACTGCTACTACCTTTCTATTCTCACCCTCTCTCTGTCTTTCTTTGTCACCCTCTTCTCTTTCTCTCTGCTTCAGCCTGTCGCCATGACAGCTACCCACGCCACACTTACCATCATTTATCTACAACCTCACTGAACTTAGGCAAAAGAGTTTCCCTCCTTAATTGGGGGCCGCATCTCGTACCAGCCAGTGCTAGCTCTGTAAGGTTGTCGGGGATCAGGCTGGGTGGCGGGCATTTTGTACATACTCTTTATTCAGGATCAAGGCATGCGGTGCTGTGTTCTTCCAAGGTGACAAGTCTATCGGTCTGTCGTCTCTTCCTATAAATATACATAATCCACATCAGTCTTTTTTAGGCCGACTGTTTCATCCTCTCCATACGTCTGTGACTTCTCTTTGTCTAGGTGTGAGAAAAGTGTGCGTGTATTTGTATGGGTTCAATAATTGGACCGTGTGTGTTTTGTTTGTGTGTTTGAGCACCTGCGTCACTTACACTGCTCGCGGGTCAATGCTTGAAAGCCTTCATTCAGAGCCTCATCGATCAGAGCTGGCGCCTCATGCACAAAGACACGCACACGCACCGAGGGACTGTCATGCCGCCTGGATTTAGTGTGTTTAAATGTCCTCATATGTTGGCTTCAGCTTAGTTAAGTCGTTCTTTTTTTATTCTTATTTCCTGTCTTTTCTAACTTGTGTCACAGTTCCTTGCTGTCTTTAAGGTCCATGTAGAGCGTGTTTACCTCTTACCCTTTGCCTTGTTGTGTGTAACCGATAGCTGCTTTATCATTCACTGTTGATGGAATCAGAGGTGCAGACTCCTAAAGTACAGCTCTCTCCAAAGGGCAAGCTGCCAGATCGACTGGGATGTGTCTGCTTTACTGCTGCTCGGGACTGCTGGATAGCAACATTCACACGTGCACACACACGCACGGACGCACACACGCACGCACGTAAACACACGTACACTCACACATACACACACATACACGCACACATTCAGGCAGGAAGGCAGACAGTTCTTAAATAAGATTAATGCATTTATTATGCTACTATATGTTTTTGTAATAGAAAGTCACACAGGAAAGTAAAACCTTGGACATTCCTAAGCACATGCCATTATGCATGTACGTTCTTAAAAGATATGGCAAATTTCTCTCTCTAAGTCTTTGACGCTGTTGTTTACGTAAACGTGTGTTATAATAGTGCCTCTGGTGCCAGGTTATACAAGCCCCTCCCCCTGATGTCTAAGATGATGGTGTTGGAAAGAGGCAGCTTAGCAGAAAAGCCCAAATTTCCAAGTGCCTTTTTTTTAATCATGTCAGACTTTAGCACCAAGGGAACCCCTGTTAAAGCAGCGTCCTATGTAGTCCATCACCGTATCTCGCGTGTAAGTGCATTCGAATGGAAAATCTAGCTCACAGCTCTCCATTTGATAAGTGTGAGCCAGCCTGCCGGGATACTGTATACAAATTATAATACAGGCCTGTAAGATTGCTTTCAATGGAGGCCATTGACGGCTTAAGTGCTTACCCGTAAGTGGTTAATGCTTCGTCTGAAAATGTGTGCAAGCGCTATAATACAAATAATTTCAAATGCCCTAATTTGTGTACTGTAAAAAGATGTATGACGTTGTGAAAAAGGTTTCAAGAGACTGTAATACCGTCACTACTACATACTGTGACTGTCATGTTTTCTAAAGGAACATCCTCCCTGTGAAAGCCACAGGTTTTCGGTTCGCTCGTGATATGATTTGATGATATGAACTGTTTGTTCTCACCAACGTGCTTAGGCTGAGCCTTGCTCTCCATCTCTCTCTCTCTCCTGTCCATCCCGTCTCCTAGTCATGGCCTGTTTTTATCGATTTGAAACAGCGTCCAAAACACTGTTTACTCTCCGCTGGCTACACACACCGTGTTCGTTTTTATATCCCTTTTCATTTTCGCCAGCGGAACAGAGTGCTGTGCTGGCCTAAGCCCTGAATGGTCAGTCGTAAACATTTATAAACTGTAAGTCATCAGGGATATTCTGACTTTGTCACTTGATCACCTGCCACACTGAGGACCTCATGTACGCGTTTAGAGTGCTTGCCTCCCGTCATGGCCTGGCTAGCGGTGATGTGTCTCTGGGGTTGTTCCTGTTGCAAGGTGACGTGCTGTGGTAACTCATGTGGTGGAACTGGACTCTCCCGTATGCATCGGCCTTTGGGTCAGTGGCGACAGACACATAGCGAGAGCCCTGTGTGAGGTTCCCTCGCCGGAGAGACGGGAGTAGGAGGAGGATACAGAAACAAGGCAACGGTTTCGACGAGGATCTGATCCAATACGTCCATAAAATGATTGGTCAGAGAACAATCTCTGACACTCAAATTGATAGGGCTTACGAGAGTTATCGCCCACATTAGAAATGTGAACCATGCTGGGTGGTTTTCGGCTGTGTTTGTGCAATCATAAATCAAAGCCTTTTCTTCTTCACTCTGAACTTTGCAGCCAACTCCCATTACCCCTCTAGACATCTTTATTGACATAGTCTAGTATGATATCTATTTGCTTACAGGGAACACAAAACCACTCAGAACCCAGCACATTTTCATTTGACCTCCCCGGAGACCGACCCTGCTGATTGGGTGGATTTCGACCAACGAGCCTCTTCTAATTGACATTTCCCTGAAAAGGGGTGGTGGGGTGGGTGAAAGTGTGCCCTCAGCTGAAATTTGACCCTCATCATAGACAATGCATGAACTTATATCTTTTTACCCTCCTCATCATTTTTCCGGCTGCTGATTTTGGAGCAATAAAGCAGTTTTGAGCTTATGGATGTTTTCTTTCGGCCCGGTGGGGGGCTGAGGGTGTTGACTTGCACACAGAGTATTAAATTCCCCCGATCATCTGACTTTCCCTTCAGGAATAACGCAAAGGTCATATCCGACCAATGAAGATGTTATCTTGTAAAGTATTTTGTAATGTAAGCCTTACTTAGATTGATAGTTGTATGTATTTGTCCAGTGAAACTTAATATCTGAATAACAGGAGTGTTATGCGTGCGTATAAAAGTGATATTGTGTTTGGATGGAGGGGTCCTTGGGATAATATTCCATTGTCAGTGATAAATTGGTCCCAGGGGAGGTCAGAGGGTTTGGAATTGTAGCTTTAGGCCCGTTTCTGACTTGGTGTCTGAACGAGACATGATCTGAACGGCCACAGAAACTTGAGTACTACTTACTTCAGTACCCTTTCCATAGGCTTTTTCATTTTTAATTTGACAGGGATGCTCGTTTTCTCTTTCTCCTCAATTCTCTCTCTCTCTCTCTCTCTCTCTCTCTCTCTCTCTCTCTCTCTCTCTCTCGCGCTCTCTCTCACACAC
>JAVQJS010058733.1:0-12427 GCA_036024795.1 Galaxias rostratus | reverse complement strand
ATGGTACCAGCTACCGCCTGCCTGCTTCTAGTGTGTGTCTGCCTGTTTCCACTTACAGCAATAGAAACAGCTACTGTCACTTCTGGTTCCCATTGGTAACTTAAAGTCAGTTGTGTGTGCGTGTGTGTGTGCGCGTGCTTGCCGTGGTGTATGAGGGACGGAGCCTTTAGCCTTTGTTTGTCTGACATTGGTGGCCCTTGTGTTTTACCACAATGCTCTGGGACAAAGGCTGTTGTCTCTGCAGTCTCAAAAGCAGCCTCTCTCTCCCCTTTTATTCTCTCCTCTGTCTTCTCCCTTTTCTCACACCCCCATGGTGGGTAGTGAATGGAGCCAGGGTTAGAGATGGGGTTGGTATAGGCATATCCCCATGGCCCTTGGCAGCCATTCAAGCAGCACATGACTGCGGGGAAGAATGCCAAGCCAGCAGCAGCTTGGGGATATGGAGAGGACAGTACAGTCTTGCTCAGCTGCTTCATGGCCACAGCCTAACATCTGCATGGGACTTTCTCACTTTTAAGGTTCTTTAGTTATTTTTAAATAAAAGGTTTTCAATTTCTGCCTCCTCGCATGTCTGATGTTAACTGAAGATTTAATCTATCCAATAAGCATTCATAAATCATTCAGCAACTGAGTCTCCCATTTGGCTTCATGGCTCGCAAGGCTTCGTTAAATATACTTCTTGTTTAGTTAAGGCATTGAAATAAATAGTAAAATAAACTGCACTGCATAAAGCAACCAAGGACAACTGCGGGCTAGAGTTTAGTTCGGGGCCGCCCCAAGTTGATTCATGGTTTTTGCATATTTTGTTCAAACGGTACTGATTTCCCACTGCACCGTAAGTGGCGGCAACTCACACGCGGTCATGCCGTGCGTGCACTTCCGACGTGCTTGCGTACGTCTGTGTCGTTCCCCAGGTTGCCGTGACTGCTGCACGCGTTGCCTGGGGGGAATCCCCTACATTTCGCTGGTGGCCACTCTACTGTGCTTCTCGGGGATCGCCCTCTTCTGTGGCTGTGGCCACCAGGCCCTCACCGAGACCGAGAGGCTCATCGAGACCTACTTCGCTCGCAACATGCAGGACTACATCACTCTGGCCTACATGTGAGTCCCGGTGGCAGTGGCACGGCTTTTCGCGGTGGGGAGTAAGCGAAAGAGAAACCCCCTTTTTTTTATCGGTCTGGCAGTGGTCTTTGCCTCATTGTCCTGTTCTTTTCCTTTCTCCCCAGTATCCAGTATTTCCAGTACGTCATCTACGGACTGGCCTCCTTTTTCTTCCTCTACTGCATCGTGCTGCTGGCCGAGGGCTTCTACACCACCAGCGCCACCAAGCAGACCTTCGGAGAGTTCCGGAGCACCATGTGTGGCCGCTGTTTGAGCTCCACGGTGAGGGAGCCAGGGCAGGGACATTAAAGGAAGACTGGGATGCGATAGGGGAAAATGTCAAACGTGAGCAGACGGAGGGGTTTAGGTGAAGAGGATCGACTTGCTTCATCGGTGACCGTGCTCGCTTGTTTCTCCTCCGTCCGCAGTTTATAGTGGTGTCTTACGCCCTGGCTGTGGTGTGGCTGCTGGTGTTTGCCTTCTCCGCCCTGCCCGTGTACTTCTTCTACAACATGGACGCCACCTGCCACACCATCGAGGTCCTAACCGAGACCCCTGCGAGCATCAACCAGCTCTGCATCGACGCCAGACAATACGGTGTGAACAATACGGGGGGAAAAAACGCGCCTTCTTTTTTTTTTGTTGCTTTGGAATTCATTTGACGGATATGTTCTTGGTTCATAAAGCACTCCATCAAATGTTTTAATTTGATTATTATGTCTCTGCTTCACAAAGTGCAATATTATTTGCCATTTCAGAAATGGAAATGCTGATTAAAATCAAATGCATTATCAACAGGGTTACTGCCATGGAACGCAGTGCCAGGCAAAGCCTGTGGGATGACTCTCTCTAATATCTGCAAAACCAGAGAGGTAAGGAGTATCTCAATATGGCGGTCCAAAAACTCCTTTCAAGCTGTACGGAAAAAACCTGGCAGGCTTTAAATGTAGAAAGTGTTTCTGAACATCCTTGTTCTCCGTTCTCCCAGTACCAAATGACCTATGACCTGTACGTTGCTGCCTTCGCCGGTGCTGGCATCACTCTCTTGGCTCTGGTGAGTATCTGTGCTTCAGCCAGCTGGTTATGGACCATGGGGTACGGTGGAATAATACTAATACGCCGCCCGTGTGACCGCGGCGCTGACGCACTCTCAGCAGAGTGTAGGTGGGAAGGCATCTGTGGCCTCCATGACTGATGAGTTTTGCACTGTCGCTCTCTGTTCCCTGGTCTCAGCTGATACAAACATCATTATAATACTGTAATGTCTCTAGTCATTTTCCAGGCCGGAAAATGGCACGGCCATTACACTTCCATGCTCCATTACAAAAAAAGCGATTGCATAAAAACCGAATGTGCTGGCCAATTGATAAATCATACCGGGGCTGTATTTTCTGATTTAATGAGCACATATTAAATGTTATGGGTTTATGGATTGGAGAGTCTTCTATTAAGTCTTTCATCCGCCTCTCTTTCTCTTCCTCTGCCCTGTCCCCTGCTGTAGCTGACCTACATTGTGTCCACCACCTATAACTTTGCCGTGCTGCGATACCTGGGGAGGAAGGGCATAGGCACACGGTGTTAACCTCACCCGATTCCTGTCCTCTGACTGCACGGCCAACACCCTGGGATTTAGAGGGGCCAGACAAACCACCATTTCCTCTGTCACTCGTCCGTCCTCCCCTCTTCTGGAAAGGGGGACATTGAACGTGATCATTTTCCTCTCCACTCTCGTCTTCGTTTTGCACAGTGGGTGGTTTGTGTTGTTGTGGAGTCCCATAGATGACTGTTTTTCTTTTCCTGTTACTTGGGTCTTGTAATGCTGCTCTTTGGATTTTTGTATGTTTCGTTCGGGGCTTCCCTGAACTTGTCTATTTCGATTACTTGGATGTCTCCAAATGTTTGTAAATATTCACTTTCTCTACGGATTTACTGAGGTTGATGTGCAACATATTTCAGCTCCGTTTATAAACCTAACAAAATAATGTAGTTGATGGGATTAACATAAAAGATTAGTGTACGTGCACACAGACTCAAAATGCTACTCTCATCGTACGGAGTCGTAGGGATTATTAGTTACCATGGGGATCATACTTCACATCTGGTTGCTATGGTGCTAGACGAGAGTGCAGTTGCAGTCTCTCTCTGACCTCAGTGCCTTTTCTCACGGGTGAGAGAATGGCCTCAACAATGGAGTCAGGCCTGCTTTGAAAACAGGCCAATTGGGGGCCAGTCTTAGGGGCCACCTGGACTGGGGGTCTCTGCCAGGGGTCATATTACATGTGAAGGGATAGGGCCTTCTGGACAAAGAGAGGGTAAGACCTCTCAAAACCCACAATAAAGCCTTTTTGTGAGACACACACACACACACACACACACACACACTGACGCATGACTCCCCATCTAATGGAGGTGGTAGGTTCAGTGAGAGGAGGGATGTGACTGAACCAAGCGAAGACTGGATGTGTTGCCCTGGTACAAGAGGACAGATTTCTTTGGTGTGGACTGATCTTAAAGGGTCTTGCATGGTTTCTCTCAACATTTTGAGAAGGAAAAACGTACTACAGTACAGTAGATTACTGCTTATTTAGGAACCTCACCAGGTAGTATTAATATTTGATATATGTTGCGGAAATGTGATATTACTCCCCCCTGCTGTTTATGCACATTCAATGTATTATTATGGAGATGCACAAGCCTCGGTCTATCTCTGTAATTATTTAGGAAATGTTTGTAGTTATTGTATAACACAACTGGGACATACTGTAGGTAGACGCACTAATCCGAATAACAATTTACTCTTGAATTAATTGCTAGCAACACAAGATGTAACATTAGGTAGTTAATGCTTTATCCAACAGCAGGTTGATTTTGTGAATTGACGGCTGGCTGTTTGTTTCTCTTTAATGAAATGTTCATATTTGGTAATAAAATTTGCTCATTCCTTTTTAAGCGTTTGTGCCCAGTGCTTTTCAACAAATAGCCGCGCGCGTGCATGCTGGCACTCCACCGCAATCCTTTCTGTGAGTGATACGGCCCCCTGTCACGTCGCGCTGTCAGACACATGGCGCGTTCTTGGACTGTTGCCAGGCATCGTGTGCTGTATCCTCTCCCCCCTCTTATCCTCTCGTCCACAGCTACACAGTTGCATCCAGCTGGCTAGAAGCCAGGTCTACCTGAAGGAGTTGAGGCGCAAGGAGGGCGAGGAGAGGAGGAGCGACGCCTTGTATGGGAGGCTACAGAAGGACAGGTCGGGGACGCCGTGCTCTCCATACCCGGCTCACATTTCAGACCAGGAGTCCTACTGAGTGTGCCTATGTATTGTTTACAAAGAGCTGTTCTGGAGTGTTAGCACAATGGTGTTGAAGCTCACGTACTCGCTTTATGGAGAAACGTATGTGTGGAATTTGCCAAGTGGCACTTGGATGCTGTGCAAATGTTATTATTTAGTCAGTTTTGATGCTTGGTTATTTTGTTTATATAGCCTAAGTACTTTGAATAGAGTTATAAGAGTTGTCTTAAGTCTGCATACATCTTGTTTTACATTTCTCAGTTGTGTATGGGTTAAGGTTAACTATTATTTGCAACAACAGCTTGATGGATAATTAATGGGATGTGTTGGGAAACCATTTTGTACCTCGGCGCTGTGAGTTTCCTTTATCTGTGGCAAGATATAAAATGTTTGTTTTGTTAGCATACTTTTCCGACTTGAATTTATAAATATAAAGACCAACGCAGTTTTTGCAGTGTCCCTGTCACACAAAACCACCGACACTTTGTATTCCATTTGGTACGTTTTTTTATTTGCAGTACACTATTGGATATTACTATTCGCTACTACATCGGTCTGTAAACGCAATCAGTCTTTTCCTCCACAGTGCAAAGAGAGGATCCATAGATATTCCACTTTGAACCGTCACCTACCAAACAGGACAAGTAGCTCCAGGTATAGCCTTCTCTTTTGAGCACAGTGACAAAACAACTTTTTCAGATGTATATTGTTATGATATTAAATCCCTTTGCAATGTAGAATCTTGGTTTGTTTTTTTAGCTACATGAAGGCTAGGCTTAAAAGAAGGTGTAGGCATCTACTCTAGATAAGACTGTTAAGTTAGTTGCATTGGTAAATGAGATTAGCACGAGTTAGTTGCTTTGCACAGATTGCAAATCTGTTTTTGGGAATGAGATGTTAAATGCCAGACTGTTATGGACAACCAAGTTGTGCATCACGATACAGGGAATTAATTACACAATAGTAGTAAGTAACGCAACAAAAATAACAAATGCTAATCAAAACTTTTAGGCCCTCCACATGTTATAAATACAGGACATTTTTGTCAACAACAACATCATTCAACTTAAAGAGTGAAATATGTCAGTTTTCCATGTCAGTACTTTGAACTGGTTAATTAAATAATATGCTGTGGTGAACATTGTTACTGTTATTGTACATTTGCGTATCTACTCTAATGACAAGTTCAAACCATTTCAGGCTAAAGTTTATAAACCTGCTGATAGAATAAGCCTATTACTGAATAACAAAAAAGATTATTCTGAGATTGACAAAGTGCATTTTGGAATATTTTTACCTATTCACAGTGAACCTCTCAAAGGTTGATTAATATTAGCTGAAATCCAACTTTGACAAAACAACCTGATAACATATATAATCTTACACAAACAAAAACACATGGAAGAGTATGTAACTTGAACTACAGTGACATTTTCCGACACGAGGCATGCACAAAGTTTAAAAACATCTCATTCGATTAATGCTGCAGTGTAATCATTAACCATTGTACCTTATTGACTTTTAAATACTGGGAACAATATCGACACATTGCAACTTGTCTATAAGCATAGTAACAGGCTCCGCAGTTCATCTGGCAATGTTACGTTTTCAAACTGTTCCATAATATGAATGATAAATGCGAGGCACGAAGCCACAAAAGCTTCAAGAGGAAAGTATCAGTAAACTAAGACATGTATTTATGTAAAAGCAATAAAACGAAGCACCTACGTACACATTAAAAACAATCGGGTTTCACGTCATACTTGACCGAATACACATGGGGGACGATGCTATACTAGTTTCGTACATTGCGATTAACATCATTCCCTTTGTGCTCCGGATGTTTCACATTCAAATGAGACTTAAAAAGTACCGACTTAATAATAACAAGGCATTCTAGCAAATCAGTTGAAGTATAGGCTAATACTAAGGACTCGAACGTTCCACACCTGCCATAGGTTAGCAAGGCCGTTAGGCTTTAAAATACGCCACTACCCTTACTATGATTTTCATCTCCTCACATAAGTGATACATTGCCTCGACTCGTGAAAATGTTTGAGATCCAAAGTGAATGCTTTGGATGCCACTATTTCTGCTGCTGTAGCAGGACATTAAATGGTGTGACATGTATTATATTTTCTTCACAACAATTCTACGGTTGGTTTGAGAGAACGAGCCCTTTTAGGGATCTTTAAAAGGTACCAACGGTATGTGCTTCAAAAGATCAGGGAAATGAAACCAAAGCAACATAGTTTCAAGTTCAAAAATAAATCTCAAGTTCCTCAAATTCTTACACGGCACCATAATATAAGACATACCGTTCAGTTTCAAAACGTCTATTACAGCTTGTCAGACATATCAAATCTACACTAACAACTTGCAACACCTGTCCCTTGAAATACACTTAAGTATCTTTCCCTTGTTGCGAACGCTTCAGTACAGTGTGTGTGTCGTATAAGATTGTTATTTTTCTTTTAATATTGACAGGCAGCTTAAATCGGGAGCAGCGTCCCTTAAGAGTGTGTCGTGTCAGTGTATTGTAGTCCACCCGCTAGGAAGCCACTGTCACTAGAATATGGCAGAAAGATAAGTTAATACTCAGTGTTAAAGTACCCGTGAAACCCTACAGGGACAAACCGACATACAGGCAGGCTATGTAAGGGTGCCAGAAAAGACAGACTGTGCTCTTCATGAGATGATGGGGTATATTGGAGAGCGTTATCTGCCCCTTGGTTTACGATGAAAAAATTCAAATTGTTGTAGGAAGCCAACACGATAAACCCCCCAGCCAATGCAGACTGTGAGCCATAATTGTGTGCTTGACTGACAAAAGTAGAGAAAGTCAGTTGGGAAACGTAGTGTCAGTGTGCCTTTTACAATTATGTTAACTCTGTGCGTCTGTTGAATCCGCCACCGCACCTTCTTACTACCAGCTCTGCTGGTAATCCAATATGTCTACGAACAGCAGCATTGATTCTGCACCATCTCAAGAGACACCATTCTACAGTGTACCGTACCGACAGCCGTGGCGTAGGCCACTCCGCCTCTCATTGGTGCTACGGGCCAGTCATTAGCGAGAGACGGGCGAGCAAGCGGCGCGAAAAGGAAGGAACTGGCAGGCTCCCAGCGGACCAATCAGCAGCAGGAGGAGCGGGGCGCTTTGCGGTTACCGTGGAGATCGATGGTGCTGCTCAGCAGCGCGTGGTCGATCTGGTCCTCGGCCGCCAGGACCTCCCTCACGGCCGCCTCGAACGCCGCCCCGACGTTGGTGTCGTCCTTGGCGCTGGTCTCAAAGTACGGGCAGCAGCCACTCTCCTCGCACCAGGCCCGCGCCTCGTCCTCGCCCACCTCCCGCTCCTCCTTGTCCACCTTGTTGCCCAGCACCACGAAGGGGAAGCGGTCCGGATCGCGTACGTCCGAGTAGTACATGAACTCCTTCTTCCAGGCGGCCAGGTTCTGGAAGCTCTGCAGGTCGTCCACGGCAAAGGTGAGGAGGCAGCAGTCGGCGCCGCGGTAGAACGGCGTCCGCAGCGACTTGAATCGCTCCTGGCCCGCCGTGTCCCAGATCTGCAGGGTGACCAGACGGCCGTCCACCTCCAGGTCCCGGTTGAGGAACTCTACCCCGATGGTGTGAAAGGACTGCAGGTCAAAGCGGTCGGTCACGTAGCGGTTCATCAGGGAGGACTTGCCCACGCCGCCGTCTCCCAGTAGGATCACCTTCAGCAGCAGGCTCTTGCCACTCATCACGGCCCCAAAACTCCACGACTTGGGCTGGTCCTGCGACGGCAACCAGCAGTGAAACCTGCTAACGGTGCAACTGAACCCCTGGAGCAGGTCTCCACACTAGGCTGCTGCTGCTGTCACCGCTGCTGCCTCTGACCATAGGCAAATCAGCCTGGCATGAAAAGAAAAGAAAGGATAGGGGTATTATTGGAGTAACGCGAGAAGCCACACTGATGCAACTATGGTAGTAACAGAGATTACTCAACCAACAGATCAATGGTCAAAAATGTACTGACAGCCAGATGAAAAAAAAACACGTTCTGCCCTTCCTACTTCGATAGGGACAGCATGAGTTAGCAGAAACAAAACTGGGGAAAGATGGAACAACTAGGTCGGGTGACAACATCAAACATATTTAAACTCGAGACCAGGAATATCAATTTTTGTCCATTGCTCTATCTGTATAAAGCATTTTATGACGTAGTTTGGGGTTACAAGCTTTCCGCAACAGACAGTTGGTCTAAGCACACTCCCCATCTCACTGTTGGCCCCACTGATCTGAGTATTATTCTATGATACCACGTGCGTAACCGCCTGCAACGCCTTCTACCGCACTTTAATTTGGCAACAACATTTGAAAACAATCAATTCATGATTTGTAAGATTATCCTGCCTGAATTCATACAATCTACGTTTGTACTCTAAATCTTAAGAAATGGTGACAAACCTTAATGTTGTTGGTCACTCCCATCAGAAGTTATGCGCAAGTGACAAGACAACAATAACACTTCAGTAGTCAAATTTACGTCATCGCGCCTGCGCAGCCTCTTAACAAACAAACGCATAGCTGGATGCTGTTAATAACATAAAGGGTAGATAGCTTGTAATCAACCTTCTTTTCAAGCAAAAAATTAATACCACCCCCATGTAAAATTACTCGTAAATTGATCGGAAGGTAACTTTACGTTAAGGCTAATGTTAGCTAGTTACAAGCCAGAAACAGCCTAACTTACTGCTAGCCATGGCAATGTGACCAGCTATTGTTGCTGAACAATAATAGGTAACGTTAAAGTGTTTTCTAATATAATGAAATACAAAATGTTCTGTCCAACCAATAAAATTGGCTAATATTACAGTCCTACTCGTCTTGTCCAAGTACACTTAGCAATCTTTTGCGCGTTAGCTATCAAGTTGCGGATGGGTTTAAGATATGACGATGTGTTGTTGTCAGTTGGGTGTGCTGAACTCTGTTAAGCAACATAGCTTTGTACTGACCCCAAGTTAAATACGCCACTAAAAGAAAACGCACAAAAGTTTAAGCTATTTATTTAATTAAACGTCGTTCTATGATATCTTAAATTGTTTAACATTCAATCATTCACAAATGGACTTCTTAATGTTACCTCATTCTGTCCCAAAAGTCGTTGGATGCACTTGCTCAGTCAGACCTGATACTGACGTGAATGCGTAGTGGTGTGTCACTGTAGCATCACAGCACCGTATTGACGCGTTGCATGATATGCTATCTACCAATGTAAACATAAGTCGAACTCTTGAAATTTGTGTAATATTTGTGTATGATATTTTTTTCAAAAGTATCGATCAGTAGATCACTTTGAATTGTATAAAATGCCAAAAAATTTAAATGTTTTTACTCCAATAAGGCAGGTGGCAGCAAAGGGTGAATTTGTGGGCGGAAAGAACTATAGAGGGTGAAGTCCAGTTGAGTTCGGATGTTGGTCTTTTCTTGGGTGTCTGGTTCTTCAAGATCATTACAGCTGATTAGCTGAAGAAACTGGAGCTTGAGGGGAACAAAGCATTTGAAGCACATCTTCATGACATGTGTTTATTTAAAAGATCAAGAACAAGATGTATGAATACTTTTACGTTGTGTATGTAGTAGCGGTAATGGTAACGTTAGCCTTTACCATAGATCCCATTCTATTAGATAAGATGCTGTGTATAAAAAGTCAAAGTTAGTTGTTTTTAGATTGATCGGGATCGGAAACCCCTTGGCATATTCTGTCTAGATATTACAAAACTACAGGAGGATTGAAAGGATATGGCTCAAACCCCTTTTTAATGTAACGTTTTGACCCAAACTCCAAGCCTTCATCATGGTGTAAAGTCTATAAATCACTATTGGTTAACTGAATAATATCACCCTATGGTGGTCTTTAGTATGAACTAAATACAACGAGTCTGAAATTACTACCTAGTGTACGAGTGTCTTGATAGTGTCTGACAGAAATTTTGTTCTTACAGATGGCAATGGATGGCATGCTGATGTCGCGTTTGCGTGAGCAGCTGCTGTTTCTCCTGTGGCTTCTATTACCCAGCAACTCCTGGGCTCAGCCTCTTCTGGACCTCCCGGAGTCAGCGGCAGGCGAGCGGGAAGCCTTCCAGCCACAGAGTGCCCTGTCTGATATGGAGTTTGCATCTGTAAGCTCCTACCATGGTCCTGGTAACAGTGACTTCAGAAGCAACAAGGAGCTGCCCATCCTTCTGTGGTGGAGTGCAGGGCTGTTCCCGCATTTCCCTGGGGACACAGAGCGTATTGACTGTGCCACTTCCTCCTGCCTGGTCACTCGCAATCGGAAGGTATAAAATATATTCAACAAATTAGAATACAAAATGATGGTATTTTTTCCACCTATATCACACCATTTTAATAAAACTGTTGGTAGAAGATAATTGGAGGTTTAAGTCACTTTCGAGGGGTGATGTAAGGGACCCACACAACTGTAAGCATTAGTTTGAACTAGAAGAGCTGATGCCTTCCCATGCCAGAGTTATCATTTATTTAGTTCATAATACTTTCAATTGATTTGAGTTGACCCGAACCGATCCTTAAAGGTCCAGCTTTACAAACGAACGACCGCCATCGTCTTCTACGGGACTGACTTCCGGGCGTACGAGGCCCCTCTGCCGAGGCCCCCTCATCAGACCTGGGCTCTCTTTCACGAGGAGTCCCCCATGAACAACTACGTGCTCTCCCACGGCCCGGGCATCCGTTTGTTCAACTACACGGCCACCTTTCGCAGGGGCTCGGACTACCCTCTGAGCCTGCAGTGGCTTCCTTCGCTGGGCTACCTGCTGCAGCCTGCGGCCGTGTCCATCCAGGAGAAGCACCGTTGGAGGAGGGAGGGCCTGGCCCCTGTGCTCTACATGCAGTCCCACTGTGACGTGCCCTCAGACAGAGACCGTTATGTCCAGGAACTCATGAAGTACATAGAGGTACAGTTGTCAGTTTCTATGGCGATAACTCTTTTTATTTACTACGTTATTTATAAGATCAATTTAAAATGTGTCTATAAAAGGCGGTTAACTATATCTAGTTCCCCAGTTTTCATGTTGACTTTGCATTGTTTACGCCATGTGGTACCTTATCTTTCTATAACTTACCTAGTATATATATATATATATATATATATATATATATATAGTCACTCTTCTTTACTTGGTGCCCCTTTCCCTGTCCTCTCTGTGAATCGTTTATCTCCAGGTGGATTCCTATGGGAAGTGCCTGAACAACAGGGCTCTGCCCGAGCGCCTGGAGGACACGGGGACCGCCACGGGCGAGGACGGCCACTTCATGAGCTTCGTGGCCCGCTACAAGTTCCACCTGGCGCTGGAGAACGGCCTGTGTCCCGACTACATGACGGAGAAACTGTGGCGCCCCCTGCACCAGGGCTGTGTGCCCGTCTACCGCGGCTCCTCCTCCGTGAACGACTGGCTGCCCAACGACCACTCGGCCGTTCTCGTAGACGACTTCCCCTCGCCCAAGGACCTGGCCGAGTTCCTCAAGTCCCTGGACGGAAACGACAACGCGTACGCTCGGTACCTGGACTTCAAGCGCCCGGGAGGCGTCACCAACACGCGCCTCCTGGAGGTCCTGGAGAGGCGGGAGTGGGGGGTGAATGACATGAGCAAGCCCAACTACCTCAACGGGTTTGAGTGCTACGTGTGCGACCAAGAGAACGCCCGGCTGGCAGTGGAACGAGCCTATAGGAAAGCCCCGAAACTGAGCCCCCGCCCACAGCCCAAGATGGCCAATAACACCCACATGGGATGCCCCATGCCCAGCCCTGGGTATGGAGATGTTGAGGATATCCCCTCAGAGGACAGGTACATATCACTGTGGTGAGAAGCTATGGCTTGTGTCAATATGGTACGCTAGATGTGGATGCTTGATTAATGGCATGTCATCCTAATGTAAAGTGTGTGTGTGTGTGTGTGTGTGTGTGTGTGTGTGTGTGTGTGTGTGTGTGTGTGTGTGTGTGTGTGTGTGTGTGTGTGTGTGTGTGTGTGTGT
>JAVQJS010058728.1:0-21381 GCA_036024795.1 Galaxias rostratus | reverse complement strand
CATATATATATATATATATATATATATATATATATATATGTATATATACACTATATATACAATATATATACACTATCATACATGTACGTATATAAACATACACATATACAGTACATACATACACATCAAATAAAAAGTAGAAGATAACAAGCTAGGGGTAGGCTAAGGAAAACGAGTGGGTTTTGAGGCGGGATGTAAAAACGTTGATGAAGTCAGATTTCTGAATTGCAGGGGGAAAGGGAATTCCAAAGAATTGGAGAAGCAGCACTAAACACTCTGTCCCCCATGGAACTGAGTTTGATTTTGTGGGTGGTAAGGATACCAGTCTCAGAGGATATGAAGGTACGAGTCCATAGAGAGATTTATGGGTGAGAAGTAACATTTTAAAGGAAATGCTAGATTTGATGGGAAGCGTTAGAGCGTGTCAGAATCCTCACAGCTGAATTCTGAACATATACGAACCTATCTAGGGCTTCATTTGATGCCCCAAAAAGGACACCATTGCAATAATCCAGGCGTGAGGTGACGAACGCATGGATCAAAGTTTCAGCAACCTCATCAGTTATTAATGGTCTGCGTCTAGAGATGTTTCTCAGGTGGAAGAAGGCAGACTTGGTGACACGTTTTATATGAGGTTCCATAGAGAGGGTGGAATCCAAGACCACACCAAATCCTCTAGCCTTGGCTGAGGACAGATAGAGGAGCCGTCAATAGAGAGGACCACATCACCAAACCTTTTGAGCACAGCCTAAGGAGCAACAGTCATCAGCTCAGTCTTGCTACTATTGAGTTACAAAATATTTTGGGGAATCATGGATTTTAATTCATGTAGACAATTTGTGAGTGAGGAGGTAGTGAGGGTTGTGTTGGGTTTAGTAAGTATGTAGAGCTGGGTATCATCTGCATAGCAGTGAAAGTTGAGTCCATGTTTTCGTACTACTTGTCCCAAAGATCCGTGATTTTGCTAAGGAATGGAAGGTTGGAAATAGGCCGATAGTTATTTAGAGACTCCGCATGCAAACTCTGCTCATTAAGAATAGGGGGTGAACACAGCCATCTTAAGCTCTGGAGGGACAGAGCCAGTCCTGGTGGAGGAGTTAACATTGTTAACAATGAAAGGACACAGAGTTGGTAAACAGGTCTTGACTAGAGAGACAGGCATAAGGACAAGTATACAGGTATAAGATTTTGATTGAGTGACCAGGGTTCCACCCTGAGCTGCAGGTTCGGCGTCCAGAGACACTGCTCCCTGGACGTACCTTGCTGCCCCCTCGCCCAGACAGCTTTTTTGGAGTTGAACACACAACACAAAATTGAAGGAGTCTTGATGGCATCAGAGAACACCTGTGTGCTCCATCACCTCAACTTCAGTGCCTTCGCACAATAACCAATCGTCTCGGTAATTGAGTGTGCCCATACCCCGCGCTTCCACAAACTTGGTAAACTTTCGGGGTGCCAGTTAGAGTCCAAAGGGGAGAACTTGGAACTCAAACACCTGACCTTAGAATGTAAACCTGAGGAACTACCTGTGTGCGGGGAGATTTTAGTGACTGTGCTACCACCTGTACTACCGCTTACATGGTATCAACAGTCTATTCATTCTGACAACTTTGTCGCATTGGATTTTGACATTTCATTCGTGCTATGGTGACAAAAAAAAGTAGATTGTTTTGTAGATAGCAACTATTTATTGTTGGGGGATAGGAGTTAGCTAAGCTCACTTAAGATAGATAATGTCCAATTGGACAAATATAATTCACATGCAGTAAGCAGCAGTATAAACAGGGCACAAAGAAATCCTTGTGTACGACTCTTCCACTAGGTCTGGCTAAGCATGGTATAGCGTGAAAAGTCCTAAACTAACCATCTGTTTGTAGTATTATAAGTTAACTATCATGACGGGGCATTGAACAACCAGAAATACTTTGCTGCAGTTCAATGGTTATTGAATGTTAACAGGCACTATCCTATTCAAGTCACCACAATTCTTTTTAACGTTAAACAAATACAACCTAACTCACATTTAGTGTACAGTGTCTTACAATTAGCCCAATTGCAGGTGAATAACCGTCTTTTATGTAGAACTATGGAGAGCACCATTGTACACTGAGTCGACAATGTAAAAAGCGTTATGGAAAACTAATTCTGTTTTTACTCTTTCACCCCATTTGAGCTTGTCATTATTTGTTATGCTAGTCTAGTCAAACATCTTTGATTGAAGTTAGGAAGTCCCCATAACCTTTGAGATATACACAGCTATACACCATACACATTTTTAATTTTGTCGCCAAACCAAAACTAATCACATTGTATGGCTAGTTAGTTCCAATGGGAAACTATAATCTACAGCATTTATGTGATTATCAAGGAACTCTTCAAATCCATTATCTCGCGAACGTATACATACTATGCTAGTTATGATCATATTATACGTAAACTTGAGGGACAATGACGGACCAAGATTGATCTTATACCCTTGTGTCTACTGCTGACTAGGGACACACACACCACCAACACACAAAGACATAGTAGTGCTGAGGTTATTTTAAGCACCTGGCCACTCGCACTGGTAGAAACGCAATCCAATGGATTTCGCATAATCTCTTCATGTTGTGGCGCTCCACTCTATTTAGTTTGTTATGGGCGGGGATTGAGCTAAGCAATGCTTGCTAAAGGATTTAATTGTACAGCAACCTCATAACAGATGTTCTACTTAATAATTATTATTTTGGGGAAAACACTTGAATTAACTATGTTATCGTATCAATTCTAAAACAATGGATGGAGATAATGAACCAAACCCTGCAATCTTGGGACTGTTGGTGGTGGGGGACACGCACCTCATCGCAAACTTCGGCTTCTTTGCATAGGATTTAAAAAAAATCTGTATTGTTGCCTCCCACAATGCAAAACACGCGACATCATAGAGTCTCCATAGAAAATGGATGGGAAGAGAAAATTCGCATCGCAACATCGCGTTGAAGAGGAAACACACCGGAACTCTCCTAGGAGTTCTTAGGAACATCTTCAAATAACTTTAAGAAAAAACAAATGAGGTAATAAGCTACATACACACTTTCCCACCTTTTCTGCATCTGTGGAAAATTCGTCATTAATTGAAGCGCACAAATTTTACTGAGTTTGACCAATTCTGTCTAGGGGAATGTACAAAAATTCCTGAAGAGAAACTTGTGGAAGCCTAGCCCATGCAAGTGTTTGGTTCTGGTTAAGCAATTAATATTAATGCCACAAATTACTAACAAAGTGTATGAAAACTTTCAACCAGGCGTGTAATCTTCGGAAATCTGATATAGTGAATTAAATTAGTCTCTGGTTGTTTTTAAAATGATCTCTGATGTAAACAACGTAGATGCCCTAATATCCTCACATAACAGTTTAAATTGTTCAATAAAAAACTAACTGCTCTTGTTTAAATTCCTGTGGAATCTTGTTCCATTTAATCTGTGGCCAAAAAAACCTGAAAGCTGATTTACCAAGTTTTGTTTTCACTTTGAGGGGGATTTCAAGGGTGATATGGTCCTGTGCACTTTGACTACTGGATTTGTGTTTCAATAATGAAGTAAGGGGAAAAGGTGTCTTGCCCAGCAATGCCGTGTAAACCATAAAGAGACAATTGTGTTCTCTCTTTTCACGAAGAAAGGATCATCCTACTTTTGTATGCAGTGTACAATGATGAGTTCTAAAACTTTTCTGTTACAGTACGCAAAGCACTGTGGTAAACTGTAAGGAACTAAAATATTTGAGACTGCATGCGTATGCAAAATATCCCCATAATCCATGACGACGAGAGAATCCATTTTACAATTGTCTTTCTGTTTTCAAGTGAAAAGCATGATCTTCTTCCATATAGAACCAAGTCTGATCCTCGTCTTGTTTATGAGTTCAAGCCCATGCGTCTTAAAAGATAACTTTTCATCTAGTGAAATCTAGTGTAAACTGCAACACACTAAATTTTGGCCCCGTTAAGGGAGCAAATGTTATTTACCTTTTGCTGTTGCTGCACAGCAAGAAGCTCCTGGGTTCCTTCCCAATCTGAATAGTTTGTTTTTTATGTTTTCCCCATTTTTTTAATGGGTTTTCTCTAGGTACTCTGGTTTTCTCCCACAGTCCTAAAACAAGCAAGTTAATTGGTTCCTCTAAAATTGTACATAGGTGTGAATTTGTGTGTTGAGTGTGAGTTGTTGTCTATTCCTATGTGTTCACCCTGAGATGGACTGGCAACCTGTCCAGGGTGTACCCTGCCTCTTGCCCTATGACGGCTGTGATAGGATCCAGCCCCCCTACACAGGCTACACTTAACGGAAGGTCTTTGCTCTTGGTCCACTAGATGTCAGACTTCACTTATTTATGTTATGAATATGCACAGTATGTGTTGTTTATGTTGGTCTTTTCTTATCACAGAATATCTGGTCAAAAATATCTCCAGGGTGAAGCGTATCATTATTACATTAGTATTTATTTGCCTTGGTGTACATTTGCAACTAGACACCAAATACAACTACACACCATTTCTTGTCTATGGTAACAAGTAGAAAGAAAAACATTCAGCCATATGCTGCTTTTGTTTTTTTGCCCTATACTGTACAGAGTAAAACAACGATGGGCTCAGCATGAATCCAAGTTATTACAATTGCGAATTATTACAATATGACCTGAAAACCACTGAAAAATGAAACCTGTTTTTTATTCAAAGGATTGTTCCTGTTTTAATCCGACCTTCTCAACTGTACTGTTACTGTTACTGACTGTCTCTCTTGAGAAATTTAAAATGTGTGGAATTCCTAGATTTACATCAAGTTTATAAATCTATATTCTTATCCTACAAATTAGTAACCTCTGAGAAGTACAGCAAATTTTACAATTGAGGAGATGGGATGATCCCCAAGCAAAAATAACAAGCACTACACGCTGGCATGGAAAAAGGCATTTCAGGAATTTAGCATCTGATCCCAGAGTGGATTAGAATTACTTTTATCATAGAGCTTTAGCACCTTTAAAGTTGTTAGTCTAGTCAGTTAACTCATTACAGCAATATAAGCCTATTTGGGGTTAGGGTAAATTTATAATATCTGTTATTTGGGGTTTTACTATTGGTTCTGTTTTCTTTGAGTAAATGTCTGGGACTGGGACATCTGGAATTGTACATCAATTATTAGGTAACATTCAGTTTATCAGAAATGGGTTATCCATTCGTGGTAAAACCAGAATCTTATTTATAGACCTTGATCTCTTAAATAATGATGAGCCACTCTTTAGCAGCAGTTAATTGCCATTATACCTACATCCATCCCACTCTCCCTCTCGCTCCTGATCACATGAGATTCAATCATTTGAAACCTGAAGAGTGCACACCTTACAAGGCAAAACTTGCACTCCCTGACTGCTCTGACAAGTAAAAAAAACAGTGGTATGCTGAACTTTTTTGAAAGGAAAGATAGATGCATGTAGCAGACAAGAGTTGAATCCGTGCTTAATGCCAGTACTCTGAATAGCAGACCTGAGTAACCAACGGTATCACACAGGCCCATTTACACTTCCCCTATTTTAAATTGAAAAGATGTTGGTGAATGTGAGAAGTCTCCAAAATAGTAGTGTGGTAGGGTAAGCCACATAACATAATAAAATGCATGCGGTAGATGTACTTAATATGTTTGTTCAAACAGGGAAGGTTGTAAAATGAAGGGTTCTCCTGCGGTTGTTTTCATTATTTCACCACGCTACAGCTTTATTTGGCCCCAACACAATTACTTTAGTAATGGATGTGTCTGCGGATGCTAAATAGTAGGCTTATGACAGGGAAGAAAACATGATGAAATCATCATGTGCATGTACAACAAAGCTGTTGAACTTTAATGCTCGTCTCAAGCTTGCCAATGCATACAAGTTTAGGCAAGACTTGACCATAGCGCGTTATTCCCAGAACTACTTGAGGCATATCAATGTGCTTTCTGGTAAACATGAGCCAATTTTTTTTATTATTTATAGTGAGCTGTGCTCTCCACCATGTTAGGCTTTCAAGAAAAATGTTGGGCAGTACTGCGTAATATATTACTGTAAAATTATTATTTTCCCCAGTAACAAGTAGTGTAAAGGATTATAATTTCCAAAACAATAATTACCACACAGTTACTAGTCCAATAACGCATTATGATGAAGTTTTTAGAAGTGGCAGGTCACGTATCTACGTATTTATCTCTGTTTGCTATCTGCTCATGTGTCTATATAAGTCAATATTTTAAAATCTACACTTTCTTTTTCTCACTGTTTAGAGGGAGCAGTTTCTGATTATTATTATGTTCCTATACTTCTGTGGTTTTCCTTTCTCTTTGTTAAAAAACACATCACTAGGAGCAATTTGTCTTTATCTATGGTGATTTATCCTAATTTTATACATCATATGTTCCTGTATGTTTGTGTAATTTCAAAGGTGTCCAATTTGACCCTAATAATGACAGTAACAGCATCCTGAGAGTATGTGGAGTTATGCTTGGACAGCCGAAACAGAAAGCTCAACTGAAAAGGCTAAGACCAAATCAAACAGTGACACATCTTGTACATCTTCATCCGGCCGATTTACACTTAACTGCTGGATGATTAAGCTAATACTTAAATGAAACTATTTTACATGTGGGAGGGTAAATTAATTTGTGTTGGTGTGTGTGGGTATGGGTTCACATATTGTGTAATATAATTGTGTCAACTCAATATGCTCTAGATGTGAATGCCCACGCACAATCTAAATAGAATAGATATGATACACTGCAGCTATGACAATAACATTCTGTATTCATCCATTTATATTAATCTTCACATTTAACCATGCAGTTACCATAAACTACAACACTCAACACAAATATTTTGATCAATAAAAATAGATTTATTCACCTTTGGCACAATATAAAAAACTCAAAATAGCTTTAGTTTGTTTTTGTTCCATGTCCCTTAAATCAGGTTTGATTGCGTATCAATATAGTGGGTATTGCAATCCAATGAATCCATGAACTTTGTTCTTATATAGAATGTTTGCACTTTTTCAAAACACAACCTATAAGGGAACATGTGAAAAAATATATAGGACATTTTAAATAGAGAAAAATGTCTATATTAATGCAAATTATCCATTATGAATTACAGTCGGTAAACAAATACAAGATTATTAGGTAAATAATGCGAGCTTTCTGTGTACATGTGTAACCATGGAAATGTTTAACAAGATCGGTTATAATGAATGAAACAAACTGTATAATAGGGGTGGGGGTCAAGTTGACACTTTATGCTTACTGCTGTTTAATGTGAAGAAGTGCAAGTTAAATTTAATATGTAAAATGGTAGTTATTGTTCTTTACAGTATTGAGGCATACAGTTAGTGCTGTGTGTTTTAGATAAGCCAAAGAAGCCAGGGTGAGTCATTAATGTACAGGATCTGTAGTGGCCAGAAATCTCCTACTACAATTGTGACATTCTATAAACACATTAACATTAAAGCCAGGTAAAGGGACCATGCATCATAGTTATCTATTGATTATCTATTGACCAAGGCTACGTTGATTTTAACTGGGCAGTTGACTGCACTGTACTAAACTGTGCTAGTCTTTACTCTGTAAGGCTTCACTGTGCTGTACTTGTAATGGGCTGTTATGTTCAGTGCTCTGCTTGGCTTGACTGAGTGTTGTGTTCAGAATGAGTAAGGTCCCACTATGATGGTTAGGCGTAGTAGTGAGCTGGAACGGTAGTTCATCGCTGTGTGATGGGTGACCATCTCTAGGTCAATAACATGCTCCCTGGGTCCTTCCAGGGGTTTTGTCATCACCAGCATGGCACTGACATTACTTGAACGCTGAAGAGGGGTCAAAGGCAAGGTAGCACCACACATTACAAACGTCACACATTAATACATTTTATATCCATGCACAGACCAAAACACTTGGGTAATATAATATGGGAAGAAAATATAATAAATAACACTTATAATTTCCAATCACTAATTTTTCAAAAGATCAAAATTCCTGCAAAACACTAAAGGGACTCACCCTGAGGAGAAACTCTCCCGCTTCGTTTCCTGCTTTGATCCGGAAGGTGTTATGTGTGTTTGGATAAATGTTTGTGGCCTGTATCTGAAAGATCTCTGCCGGCACAGTGCGCTCTGATTGGATACTCATGTATTTGAAGACAATTGATGGGGCCAGGCCCTGACACTCAGTGGCGGACCGACAGACACAACGACTGTAGGAAACAAGGTTTTCAAAGGTTAAGAGCTGGAAGGGTACTAACAACTTATTATCTAAAACGTTTCTATGCTGTTTTAATCAATTTCAATATTTTGAAAAATGTCACTTTATAATTGTGACACATTATAGAACCTACGTAACCAATAAATATGAGTAGAAACATATCCGTTAACATTTTGTTTAGGGGAACTATATTTCTCCAAAAATGACTGCAAAGCTTACACTCAAGACAATATGTCAAGTTAGGCACTGACTTTTCAGATGTTTTAACATAAGGCTCCTGGCAGGGGTTTAACGGATAGCAGCGATGTCCACCATAGTAGTTCCAGCACATCTCATCCTCTCCGCAATCATGATTACCCTTCTCACACTCATTTATGTCTATGTTGATGTAGAGAAAGCAGGAGATGACGGGCAAGAAATAAGAAAAAACAATGGATGAAAAACATTGTGATTACCAAAGAAAACAGGCGTATCCTTTCGTTAAACTCACTTTGCCATCTCGACTATTACCACATATAGCAAGGGTGCCAAACTAGTCGATAGTGGAGAGATTCTCAGTCAATCGCAAAACGTGTAGTCAATATGAAATCGAATCGTGTAAAATGGTAAGCACACTCCATTGCAAGCAACCTGTCACTAATCACTGTTGAAGTAGTTAGCTAGTCCGCCGGCTAAGTTAGCAAAACACAAAGCCAAACATTTTAAGATTTTCAATTTTCTTTCATACTGGAAGGAGGATTGTTTTTTTCTTGCTTAAATTCTATCATTCTAAGTCAATCCTTGCTTTGTCAGGAACATCAGCACCCTGCTTTCCACATCTGGTTTGCCTCTAAAGCTAAGCAGGGTCAGTCCTGCTTCTGCCTAGAATAGACCAGTTTTCGCTGGAAGTAGTATTAGTTGACCAGCAGGAGTCACTCTACCCTCTGGTCTGTGGCATTTCAATACCATACGGTGACAGGGACACTGTCCTGTACATAGTATGTCTTTTGAATGGGACTTCAAACGGAATCCTGACTCTGTGTTCATTAAAAAATCCCACAGCAGTTCTTGAAAAAAGTCATTCTCAGTATATTCACAACTTATGTATGGTGAGCAAATGGTGCAAAATGGTTTTAGTGGAATCAACCTGTTACACATTGGTGACAAAACTGAGGGTGACCTTCTCCCTGCTAGGTTTTTTTATTTTTATTAGATACAATACATTTTGAAAATACACAGAATAGGATGTTATGATATCCTTTATGCCACTCTCCAAGATGAGCACTTAAAAAGCCAATATTTTAGAATGGAGTTGGGTTGGGTTGAGAACGAGTATGACATTGGGGTTTTCAAGTGGGCAACATCCATCCCGGATGTTTGGTTAATTTGAGCCCATGACTCCCCCAGAAGGCTTAAAAGTGAGCAATGACATCTCAGGGCCACACCCCTCTATATCCACTCTTGGCATAGCCAGAAATTACAAAAAAAAATAGTTTATAAAGATGCCAAAATTCCTACATGGATCCCAATTACCTTTTCATGTAGGTGCTTTCTGCCAACTCTGCAGGGATACTTACCACCTGAAAATAAGATAATATTTCCATACGCTGTTCCTGAAGGCTCATTTAATGATGCCCTGCAGGGAGGGCTTGCTTTTTGTCCTGAGATTTAACCACTTTTTTTAATGTTCTTTACATTTTGTGCCCACATACGATTCTTACTTTTCAGCCACAGCCACTGGCAACTTCTTTATGATATATCATCCAACTACCTCAGGACAAACCTTTGTTCTCCAACCTCACTGTCCTGCGTCAACTGCAAATAACTGTCATGTTAGATCCTCACCTCAAAGTGGTTGATTATAATCTCTGTTTACTTGTGCCAAGCACAAATCTTCCTTGTTCATGTTGTACTTGTCCTACTAATTCCGCATGTTTAAGGACTGCTTTTACTCTCAATACTGCCTTTGAATTCCTTTTCCGTCCCGTTACTAATGTGGGTGTCGCTTTTCTTACTACACTCTATCGGGATTCTGCAAGTGTAATTCTGAATCTAACTTCAGTGCACTTGAATTATTCTGTAAGCCCGGTAAGCGGCAGCTCCAAAGCACCTTTCCCATTAAGAACCAGCTTACTAAGACACCGTAGTAACCCTGACCATTTGCTAGCATAAAAGCTGATTCTTCTATCTAACTTTTCAACTTTAGTGATGGGTACATCATACACTGTCTATGGCCACATGAGCTGGGGGTAGAAGTCCAAACTGTAGGCACCATAGTTTTAGCTTTCCTGGCAACGCATATTTCTCAATGCTTTCCAGGCCTCTGTTCAATTATGTCCTTAATTCCTTCACCTACTCCAAGTCTTTAGGGGTAGCATTGTACTATTTTTGCAAGACTGTTGAGTCTTTTCGATCATGGTTGGAATTGGGTCCTCCTCTATGAAGAATATTTTGTTTTGCGCAACTTTCCCTTTACAACTGATATGCTTCTGGATTTGCTAGGATTCATAGTCATTCTAGTCCATTTAAGATTTATCATTCAGTCAGGTCATCAGTATTTTAGTGCACAGAGCAGTTGTTGTTAATATTGTCATAGTATCTGTATGCTCAAATGGGAGGGTGTAATCCTGCCCATAACTTTTGCCCACCAACGACGCATTGTGATGCTTGGATTATTACTCCCAAAGTCATAGTAAATGCCAAGGGTGAGATTGTACATAAGGCCATGATGACAATCTCCAGACGATGCCATTAGGAGGTAAACGGTGTATTCAAACAACAAATCACAAACAACTGAATGCCCTGAAAAAATGCCTCAACCAGGTATTAAATTGCATTTGGTTCCTTAAAAAACATAAATGCAGACCACAAAGCTTTCCCAGCATGTATTTAAACATTTATGCATGTATGTGTTACAGACCGACAGACACACACGCACAAACACACACGCTCTATGTGTCTGTGAATGTATTCCACAAACACACAACTCTCAATTTAAGTCTGTAAAAATTAATGTGTTTCCAGACACAACACCTTTTAATTGTGTTCGTAGGTATCAGCTGGTGTGTCATGAATCATAATTTGAACAAGTGCAAAAAATTTATATTCACAACCACAAATAAATTGTTCAGATATCTTTCCAATGCTGTCGTTAACAAATCAAAATCTAGCATTGCAACAACACTAACTTTATGTTACTCTTCGTAGTGTGAAGTTGTCCGTGCTAAAATGATTCTCGTCTAGCTCTTAAATTGCTACTATTTAAAGTAGCTAAGTTATACAATTAATTGCCAGGAAAAAATACCTTCCAATGTATTCAACGTGTCAAGCATATAGTTAAGAGTGTATAAGGTTGTCAAACATTCGGACAGTTTCATGTTTAAGTAGCATCTGTTTACAAGGATTTGTAGTGTTTATATGAAACAATCCACTCCTAGCATGTTCTGAAAATAATTATTCTCATAAATACTAGGGCAAGCATGAAGACAAATTACGTTTAAACTAATGCCGGTCTCCATGCCTCAGTCGGGCAGATACGAGTGCACGCTTTCAATGGTACATGTTTGTTGAGCAGAACTGTCAATCGGGAAAAGGACCACGCCAAAAGTGTAAAGCAATTAGGTAGCCAGTATAAATAATATGCAAATTAATTACGGGCGTGTTACTGAATATTTATATTTAATATTCGGAACATTTTTGTGCGTTTGAATTCCCTCCTTATACGCAATTTATGTGCACAGTTTTATGAACGAGGCTCCTGGTCCTGCATATACAACCTTGGGTGACAGGTGTCAGTCATCAAGACTTTCTGGAGTGTCTTGAAGGTCTTTACAATAGTCCGATTCTATTAGCACCACAAAAACACCATTAGAGGAAAAACACCATTAGAGGAAAAATGAAGGCCAAAACTGCACTGCTGGCGCACCTTTGGCCTCTCGCAAAAAAGGCAGATCTATCTCAAAGTCCCGGACTGAATATCTGTCGCAATACGCCCAATGCGTAAAGTGATATTATTACTATTAAGCCGGTTATGGCCCAGGTAGGTATTCAACAACAGTGCAACGTCACTGCTAAATAAATAGCGCCACTTGTTGACAATGCTTTTTGTTTTGTTTTGATTCCGTGGATGCTAATCTACGCAATTTGCGTATAGGGTTAATGTTATTTCCAGACACTGTAACATTAGCTAGCTTGCCTGTTGCTCCAAATTCCACGTGTACAACGACACTAACGGAACCAGGCTACTCTTCTTCTATATTGTAGTGAGCGTAACAATTTTGCAGACAATAACACAGCCCCTTTGTGAAACCTTCAGTTACATTTTCCTCTAGCTAAGATTATTTGTAAGGCAAAACTAATCATAATAACACCGAAAGAATCGGCGTTTTGGCCTGGTTTTGGGACATAGGATCGGTAAACCGGGTAGACATTTAGCCAAACTTACTTACTTGCTAAGTAGTTAGACGGATCTTACTTCTGTAATTTATTTGTGTACAAACTGAATCAGATTCTGAAGTCATCAATAAAATTGTACTTGATAATTTCATGGGTTCTCCCTCTTATGAATTGGTTATTTTCTGTCATATTTTACAATTATTCATTACACAGTTCAGCGAGACAATTCAGTGTTTAGGTCAATGTACCATTCCTGCATGATAAGTTAGGAAGGAACAATTTTGGGAAAATATCTTTTTGCGAATTTCGACATCCATCCATCCATTAGCAATACCGCTTTTCCTATAAAAAGAATCCGAGGCTATAATCAAAATTCTAAAAGGAAACGTTGAACACAAGTCTGCAAGCCGGAAACAATGGAATCACATCTTATTATTCCCAAATCCAACAGTTCTAACATGCTATAATTGCAGTGTAAATAATTACAGTGGAAAAGTATGTAAACTTGTTTAATACTCGGCACATTCTAGGTTTCATGGCCTATTGAGGTTGCCAAAGTCACATTCATAGGTTAGATTTTCAGTCAGTAATCAGACAGGATTTATCTATGTTGCTTAGATGAGCAGAACATTTTGGTTGTCGGTTAAGGAATGATCAGATTATATTAGATTATTTTTAAAAAGCCCAAAAGTTTAGTTAGGGGCATTTACCTCATCCTTGAGAGATTTTGGTAACAAAGGGGTGTGCATAAGACTGACATGACACTGTCATAACACTGTTGTAACTTTCACATGACACCTGTTTACACCGTTATGAATATTGTCAGTCGGTAAATTAAGTCATTTTTAATGCAAAGTTTACATTGTTTAAGATGAATTTGTCATGAAAACTCTATGACATAAACTTGACATAAACCAGGACAACATAATTGGTCATACACAGGCATATTAGGCCTGAGAGAAACTATTTATTTTTGTCTGAACACCCTCATTTGTGGTGCGTTTTGAGATTGGTTGTCATGACACCATTATATATATGTCATCAATATTTTTCCAAGTCATTAAGTGTTTATGAATTGTCAAATGCTTTTAAATACTTAAACAAAAGTTTTTATAATATTTTATTAGTGGCTATGCCATTTTGTTTTATGTCAAGTTGCCATAACAAAGTCATCCCAAACATTGTGAACTTTAACTGCACTAAAAATTGCAATTGACCGATTGACACTTAATGCCAACAATCACAATTGCGCACACCCCTTCCAATAAAGTGTTACTGAGATTATTAATCGATTTTGCACCCTCCATATATGTTGCTGGGTTCAACATAAGTGATTGACAGGTGTTGTTGCAAATTCTTAAATCACATCTGCATGGGTGAGAGGCTCCCCATAGCAGTGGCAGGTTAAGCGTGTGGGAGTAGTGGTTAAGTGATCCGATTCAAAGCTGCGTTTAAGCTTTTGAAACGGGTGGTTCATTGTGACAGTAGCATACTGGATGATATGGAGACTCGTGTAGATGTGACCAAAGATTTCAATGCTTGGATCAAAGGTTGGAAGGATAAGAAGTTGGAAAAAGGTCGGAAGTTAAAGTTAGTGCAGCTTTACAGTTCAAAGGACTCTAAGACCAACTTCATGCCCATTGATTAAAAAAGGTGGCTTAGCAAGGGATATGGTTGCTGTGTTTGAGACCCAGCCCACTGCATTCCTTCCATGAGTTTTTGGGTTGAGCAAAGGAGAGTTTGTTACACTATAAATCCCTATAGGAAGAAGTGGGAGAAGACCTGATGAATCAAGCTAGTTTTGTTTACTCCCCCAAGCAGATATAAATACACAGCTAAAGTTTTAAGGGAACACTCAATCATCACAGTGCAATACCAAGTCTCTGGGAACCTCTGAGATATTGACCTGTCCGGATAGGATACGTAAGTGACAGTGAATCGAATTGGCCTGTTTTGGTGCAAATGAAAGCGACAAATGTGAGCTTAGAGTTATAAGATTCCATCTATGTTTAGGCTACTAATTAGATATTGAGGATCTAAATATTTACTTCTAAGCTGGCAGAATGGGAATGTCTAATTTTATGGTTTACTGACCCAACAAAAACAAAAACAAAAATAACACCACAGGCATTAAGAAACACCTAAATGTTGAATTTCAATTTTGAGAAAAATGCAAATGGAACCATATAACTCTAAGCCCACAGGTGGACCGGAGAGGCAATAGCAAGACAACTCTCAAAAAGGGAATAGTTTTCTCTCCTCTAATCTGCTCTACTTGACTGATTTCACTCAAGTTTCACATTTTGTTTGACAGAAAAGGGCCACAAACCAGCAGCAGGACCAATATCTGTTTTCTTTTTCGTGAAGGAACAAGAGGAGCACGGCTAGAGCCCTACAAAATTACCTCCAGCAGGCTACTCCGCTGTATGTTTCTGACGAAACATGGGTGGCGTGGGGGCCCAGCGTTCTCTAGTGGGACCTGTGCTCACTGTCCAGCACCCTGTAGCTCGATTGGCAGCTTCACCAATGATGTCCCTTCTTTTCACAGATTAGAACAGATTCACACCGAGCAGATGTGACAGGTGTGAAATAATCTGGAGAAGAGCTACCTGCAACATCATCCAGCACTGGTTTGGTGGTGGGTCAGTGATGGTCTGGATCTGACTGCTGTTAGGTACCAGGATGAAATCCTCAGACCCACTGTCAGACCATATGGTGGTGCAGTGGGCCCTGGGTTCCTCCTGGAGCAGGAAAATGCACGGCCTCATGTGGCCAGATTTTGTAGGCATATCCTGGATGACGACGCATTGATCACATTGACTAGCCCTCATGCTCCCCAAACCTGAATCAAATCAAGCACCTCTGGAGCGTTATGTATCGGCGCATTCACTGCCGCCAAGTAGCGTCACAGACTGTCCAGGAGCTCACTGTTGACCTGGTATAGGTGTGGCAGGAAATCCCCCAAGACACCATCCATTGTTGGGAGTGCATGCATGCACATGGGAGCCTCCAGACCACTGAGGCACATTATGAGATTTCGAAAGGAAATGTACTCAAGTCGGACCAGGTTAATTTGATTTTACTCTTAGATTTTGGTGTGATTTTGAGCCCTCAATGGGTTGATGAGTATGGTTTCAATTGATAATTTTTATGTGATTTATTTTCTAACAAATTATACAATGTATATCCATCTATCCACCCATCCATTAGCTATACCACCTATCCTATGCAGGGTCACGGGGGGCTGGAGCCTATCCCAGCCAACATAGGGCGAGAGGCAGGGTACAACTTGGACAGATCGCCTATCACAAGGCCAACACATAGAAACAGACAACAACTCACACTCACAGTTACATTCACACCTATGGACAATTTAGAGTCACCAATTAATCAGCATATTTTGGACTGTGGGAGGAAACCCACGCTAACACGGGAAGAACATGCCAACTCCACACAGAAAAGCCCTTGGGTCAGGTGGGGATTGACCCCAGAGCCTTCACGATGTGAGGCAGCGTGCTAACCACAGAGCCACCGTGCTACAATGTATATCAATAAAGATTTCCATATTTAATACTTAAATGTTCAATGAGATTCACGGTGTGATTTAGTGTTCCATTTTTTGAGCAGTGTAGAAGCAGGGGGGAAGAGGAGAGAGGACATGTTAAATATGTAGCGTGAAAGACACAGATAAATGAAATAAACAAGCTTAAAGGGAATAATAATTACAGTATATAATTATTATAAGTATTATCTACAAGACAATCTATTGTCACTAATGACAGAAGAGGATAAAACAAAGTGGGCCAGGTGGGCAGAACTTTACCTTGGCACATCCTGGTGCCCTGTATTTGGTATCCATCAGGACATTCACAGGAGTAACCACCAGGACTGTTCACGCACTGGTACTGACACATGTAGTTGGAGAATGCACACTCGTCTATGTCTAGGAGAAATCATGCACATAAATAGACAAGAGTACACAAAAAAGGTTAACCCAAAGGTTAACCCCTTTTCAGACGGAAAGCTCAAATTTGGTTTAATGACAAATGGTTGCTCTGTAAACTGCCATATACAAGTGACACCCTGCTAAATGTTAATGTAATAGGTTATGGGAGTAACTGGCACAAATAATTAGCAATAAGCAATATGGCCTGGCCGGTTGTCTATCAAAATCTTAATTTACCTCCAAGGAGCAGAGGAGTACAATGTGGAGAAGAGTACCCTATACAGCTTCAATGTGAAAACTGAGACAAAGAACAAATGACACAAGAAACCTAAACGAGATAAACTGGAAACGGGTACAAACTATTGATTAGGTTAAAGAGTCCGGACCATGACAGACCCTACTTTAAGGCACAGCTCCTGAAGCGCCATAAACCAAAGCATTTCTGATCGCCAGTATATTTGCATTGCTGTGTATCTGTGTTCATATTTGTTTGGCTAATTGGCTATATAGACTAGCTCAGAATTGAAAAACTACCTATCATTTTGTCTGTGTGGGTGGGTGTGTATTTTTTCTTTGTTTATCTTTGGCTTTACCTTGGCAAGTGACTGAGTCGAAAGCCAGTTCATAGCCCTGGTCACACTGACATAGGAAGGACCCTATGAGATTATAACATTGGTGCTGGCACGGCCTGTCAACCTCACATTCGTCCACATCTAGAAGCAGAACAGGATTATCAGTTATCTGATAGCACACCAAACACACGAAGTCACAATCGCAACCATGCACAGAAACATGCTGATACAATGGCATTAATACGAGATTCAGTACTTTGGGTATAATAATTCAATATTTGCCATCAGTAGCAGTATAGGATGTTAACTTTCTGTTGTTTTGATCAGTTTAATACACCACTATATTCCATCTAAATGTTGAATTGATAGGCAGACACGCAGAGTTCAATGCTCAACCTCTAAGCTGTTCCCTGAGGTGTTTGTGTGCCTGCTGGATGCATTCCTCCCCATTCAGCCTTAGAGTAAAAAACTGGAACACAGTCATTAAAAATAGGAATGACAGCATTGGACAGGTACCCTCGACATAGAAACTAGAAGTGATATAGCGAACTTGCCAACGCAGCTGTGATTGTTGCTAGCCAACTTGTGCCCCTCATTGCACTGGCAGTAGTAGGATCCCTCAGTGTTCACACATTGATGCATACAGTAGTGGGACAGGACACACTCATCTCTGTCTGTAAAATTAGAGAAAACACTTACCATGAGTATACGCATACATGTCTAGAAGTGTTTCAATAAGAACTAATAACGAACAAGCTGGCTCAAATGAAAGAGAAAATATGCCCGGGACAACAAAAATGCACCAGAAAACCGAATAGAGGTAATTCCCAAAAGAATCACAAAAGAAAAAAAACATCTGCACATCATCTGCCTTGATTTCTATTGCCTGTAAAGCTTTTGTCAAAAACCTGGTCTTTGATAGTATTTCACATACGTAATGGTTGATAATCCCTCATAGGCATTACATATGACACCAAATAGTGTTCAGCAAAGGCTCACCCTCACACAGGTCTCCGTTCCTCTGATAACCAGGATGGCACTGGCAGGTGAATGAGCCGCGAGTATTGTAGCACGTCTGGTCTGGACCGCAGGTGTGTCTGCCCGTTGAACACTCATCTATATCTGCAACACATACACACACACACACACAATCCTTGTGCAACTTAACGCACATGCACTGTTTGGTCAAAGCACATACACATTGGCGCTAAGATTTTAACAAAACGCACACAGGCAGCACACTTCCTTATTTACAGAAACAGACCGGCACACACACTCACACAAACATACACTAATCAGAGGCAATCACAGGAAGAAAGCACTGCCAAGCACTGGGTGCGGAAGGGAGTGGAGACAGATAATATCTCTTGCTAGCAAGACATCAGTGTAAAAGGGACAAGTGTGCGTGTGTGTGTGTGTGCTCAGTAAGGAAGTGTAAAGTGAGAGAGAAAACTGCTAATGTTATGGCAGACAGACACGTCTCAAGCTCTTTAGCAAAACAAACAACTTCTCTTTATATCTTCCCCATCCCTTTCACACACACACACATACACACACACACACACACACACACACACACACACACACAGGAGAGACAGGCAAGTGCTTATAAACAAACAATTCTCTCTTGTGAAGTTGAGCTTCATTGGTTATTCTACTTCTTATGGTAAACTCTGTATTTCAGCCTGCCATCATGCTTTTCTATTTGCCTGTTTTCCTGCATATCTATCTATTAACCCAATTAGCTGCATTTCTGCCTGCTTTGCTGGTGCTTTTTGCAGAAGTAGTAAGAAGTACAGAGATTGCATGGAAAACATTTTCCATCAGGGCCCCAGAACAGAAGAATGTTTTACTGGAATGTTTATCTTTGTTCAATCTATCATATCACTCCCTGGAAGATGAGTCTGCCATTATTACCAAATCTATAAAAAAAATCTGATGACATTTTCAAATTTTCTAATACATGATGATGTATATCACCCCTCCCTGGTGGAAGATAACATTCTTCATGTTCTTTTAATATGTTATAATAAAATTGAATTATAAGATTTATCCGGAATGAAACATAACACAAACCTTTATGTATGTAAAAAATGTGCAGTGGCTCAAAAAAGGTTGTTCAACACTGGTCCAACAAGCACACAAGCTAACGGACATGGAAATTACTAACTAAATTTTCAAATTGGGATGGTTAGGTTTACTTAGTCAAAACTATGTTTTAAACATAAAGAATGTTTAAACTGGCATGCATTGTGGGGAACACTTGATACATGTTATAAGACAGTGCCTAGATTTTGCCATTAAAGAAGTTCGTTTTGCGGTATGCCAGCAAGCTATCACAAACTCATCAGAAAAGTCAAATGGTACTCACAGCAACTCACAATTTTGCTAGCTAACGTTGGTTCAAAGTACTATCCAATTAAAGTCCTCAGAATATTTTTTGGCGTCAAACACAATACCCAATAATAAACACAATACAACTTAACTCACATTCAGTAGGAATCTGGTTTACTGAATTACAATAGACAAGGTTTGACTTTTAGAACTAATGTGAGCCCATGCTACTCTAACTTAGATGGGGAGCACATTGCCCCTCCATTCAAAGTCTATCAGGGGGCCTAATCTGCTTAATTAGCTGTGTACAAATGCACTCCATGGCTTTCTAATGGGCAGTTTGGCATTGCAATGGAAGAAAAATAGCCAAAACTGCATCAATAGATAGACCGCCAAAACCATGGGAATTAAAATAATAAAACTATAAGAATAAGTGTATGATTGCACAGTAATTTAATGATGATAATAATAGGACTTTGGAATAACAAGACGTGTGTGTCATACCACGCATCACATAATAATAAGTAGAAATGCATTTCCACAAGGTGATTGCGTTTCCACAATCAGCGACCAGGCCGTGCAGGTACATAACATACTGCATATCACAATTGCAGCCTCTGTACCCACGGTACCTCTCAATAATATTTGGAAGCCCGACAATCACTTACCAATCAGGACAGTTTTGCAAGGAGGTGCGGCTACCTGCCTATCAGGACATTTTCCCCCACCCAACCTTCTGTTTCGCTCAAGTTCACACAAGCTGGGGAGTTTTCAGGCATGTGCAAAGACCACTTGAAAGGAGGGGCTTAGTATACAGACAGGAGATGTAAGAGACAGGATGTTGACTTTTTGGGCTATAGTGATTCAAACTCTTTAGCCAAATTCTTTACCCACATTATTTAACTTAATTTAACTTAGATGTGATTAATTATTGTGTCCTTACATAGATCCCAGATTATGTGTTTACAATTCGTCTTCCATAATTTCCAAAAAGGACCTCCTAAAAGCCAATCAACAATACAATAGAACACTTAATTTCATGTGACTAAATAACCAAGAAAACTTTCAGAAATGGGCTGTTTATTGCTAAACTTTTTCTGAGAACACGAACTAATGTGTTACCATGTTGAGTTTAAAACAAGAATTTCAAATTTTATCTGCATTTGTATTAGATAATTCCTGAGGATATTGAAAACACCAAAATATTGGAATTGAGATTTTCATATAATCTATTGTTAAAGCCATAGATAATTTTTCGATAATTCTAAAAACAAAATTTGACATATATACTTTTGTGAAACATGTGTAATAAGGAAGCCGTATTAACATTAAGTAAATTGTATTAACAAGGGCCAAGATTATTTTCCAATAAATGAATAATGCAAAATGACATTTACTTTAAAAGAAAGTGCATACAAGTAAAATCAACTACAATTAAAGTTTAAATCACTTCCTAATTGATACTATCAAGATGAACTTATAGAACCTTTTTTTGTGTAAAAAGAACGTCTGCAATACCACTATCAGCAAAAACTGCACCATGATTTGAAACCGAGGATGTTAAAGGACAACTTAATTTTCATTGTGAAAAACTAGTGCACTGCAACGATAGCACTTATGATACCATTTTTAGTACTATAAAAATCTGTAACACAATTAAATTACAGTACATACATAACAGTGTAGCTT
Source organism: Galaxias rostratus (assembly GCA_036024795.1). Classification (NCBI taxonomy): domain Eukaryota; kingdom Metazoa; phylum Chordata; class Actinopteri; order Galaxiiformes; family Galaxiidae; genus Galaxias; species Galaxias rostratus. The sequence goes on along the minus strand of JAVQJS010058728.1, from coordinate 214 downwards.
GAGTGAATCTTTTAGATTATATATATGCATGTTTCACACTCATGAAGCGAAACTTTTGTTATTGTACTTTTTTGTTTTCTCTGCAGTTGTGCACGTTTCAATACCAGAACAAAGACTCTAGAGGGAAGGTCATGACTTAACTGACAACATCTGTGGGGAAACTAGTAGACAGATTGCAAGCTGTGTGTGTGTGTGTGTGTGTGTGTGTGTGTGT
>JAVQJS010058708.1:0-15149 GCA_036024795.1 Galaxias rostratus | reverse complement strand
ATGTGTCGCCGGTTTGTTTTATTTTGTCAATAAATGTGGGTGGGGTTTGGGCGGGGGGGTGGGTTTTTTGCCGCGCCCCCCCCCCCCCCCCCCTACATCTGGACCACGCAAGGGGGGGTCCGCGGTCCCCTAATGAGCTTGCAGCCTGGGGCTGGAGGGGTGGAGGATGAAACACTTTCCGTACCACTAATGTCTTTCCACTTCCCTTGCTCCTCATTTAGGAGGGAACTTGACATGGTTAATGTATGAGGGTTGCTGTTTATGTGTTGCAAGGATAAGGCATAAGTGGGTGGATGGAATACTGATGTGTGACGTGTGTTTGTAGTGTTTCGGTGAATGCTGTACATAGAATTCACTGGACATGTTGGACAAATAAAGCCATTTATAATGTCATAATGGATCGTAAACTAGAATTATCTAACAGTTTCTTTTGGATGTATACATCATATTGTTGGGGGTAAAATCCCATTAGTCTGGGATCTCTGGTTTTCTGAAAGTACCCTTCAAATTCTTCCTCTCGCAGATACCTGTAGACTCTACCAGTGCCTTGTAGCCATTCGCAGTTACATGCTACGTGCCGTGCCTAAAAAGCTTAATATAATCCATAACATTTCATTCTGAACGCAGGCGTTCCAACTCGACCGTGGCGGGTGTTACTCGGATGCAGGTGGATGCCGCCAACGTGAATGTTAATTTCGGTTGCCCGTGTGGAGAGCCACACATGGGGTTGGAGATGCAGTGAGCCGTGGGCATCCCAGAGTCGACCAGCTGTACAGCAGAACCAGTGGCAAACACGTGCAGGTGTTGGGGAGGAGAGTCAATGCCAAGGGAGAGGACTGGGAAAAATATGGTACTCGCTCGTCATGATGCGAAAAAACAAACAAAACAACATGCACAAAAAAACGATTTTGCAACGATGAAGCAAAGAGAATGAGGCAATGCTGTAAATATTAAAAAACAAAATGTTATGAAAAGCTATGCACATAGTTAATGATGATTCATTAGAGAACATTCAGTGCAAATTGTAAATTATGTATTTTATAAAATGTCAAGAGTTTTAGCTTCCTAGTCTTTTCAGGCGAGATGTGGATCTCTATGTTTCTGCCTCGCCTAGCTTGTCCTAGAAGCTGACGCCTTCGGGATTCAGGTGAGAATTTGCTGTCACAAAAACAACTTGTATCTTTGAATGAATAATGCAGGAAAGTATACGGAAAATGTGACACAAACCCATACTTATAAACTATTATCTAAAGTCAATTTCACAATATGTTGAAAGCGTCTTTGAGTGTTCTGAAAAGCACTTTAGAAAAATATTGTATTATTATTGTTATTATTATTATATTTTAGGTTCCTTGCAATAAGAAGCTCCTGGGTTCGATCCCTGTCTGAGGGCCTTTCAGTGTAGAGTTTGCATGTTCTCCCCGTGTTTGCGTGGGCTTCCTCCCACAGTCTTAGCCCTGCAATGGACTGGCGATCTGTCCAGGGTGTACCCCGCATCTCGCCCAAAGTCGGCTGGTACAGGCTCCAGCCCCCCACTACTCTGCATAGGATAAGCGGTACTGCTAATGGATGGATGGATATTTTAGGTTTAGCAGTGCTAATAATTGCAGTGAAAAGTGCTTTAAATACCATACATGTTTTTTTTATTTTGCTTTTCTAAAGCTAGACAAAGGCAGTGAAGACCTTGATTTTGTTGAAAATGCCTTGGAGAACCGCAATATTCAGCGCTGTTATCAGTTAACTATTCAGGTTGGCATGTGGCCTTCACCACAAGAGGGCGACCTCGGCTTCGCTCACACACACGCACACACACACTGCTGTCCACCCGAAATGTGTCCACTTTGTGTCCACCTCACGAGGAGACTGGCCTAGTGCTTAATAAACAGGGTGATGCTGTGCACACATGCACACACACACACACACATATATATATATATATATATATATATATATATATATATATCAAACCATCAATTATCAGAACCGCTTATCCTATGCAGGGTCACGGGGAGCTGGAGCCTATCCCAGCTGACTTCGGGCGAGAAGCGGGGTACCCTAGACAGCTCGCCAGTCCATCGCAGGGCTAACACATAGACATATAAGAACTCATACACACACACATACACCTATGGACAATTTAGAGTCACCAATGGACCTAAATGTTTTTGGAATGTGGGAGGAAACTGGAGTACCCGGAGGAAACCCACGCTAACACGGGGAGAACATGCAGACTCCACACTGAAAGGCCCTCAGGTCGGGATCGAACCCAGGAACTTCTTACTGTGAGGCAACAGTCCCAAACACTGCGCCACCATGCTGCCCTATATACATATATATATATATATATATATATATATATATATAGGGGAGAGAGAGAGAGAGAGAGAGAGATATTCGATAGCCTATATAGACAAGATTGACAACGCAATCATAACGCATTCGTAGAGTCCTTTCCGTGCCAACATAATAACAGTCACATAACTAGATCAAACGACCGCACCTTAACTTTGCATACTGTCAGGTTCAAGCAACCTAAAACTATATACATAACTAGACATTTAAGTCACACAACCAAGCTTGCAGTAGCCTGTTGAAACACATATTGGCACCAAAGACGTAAAACAAACTTGTTAGAACAAGGCACAAAGACCGAACAAATATGCAGTATTATGTAAAGCCTATCGTGGGAGGCCTGTTACCCATTGCTGCTGGTGGTGCGTTTCTATCACACGGGTTCATCCAGTCTCCTCTCGGCCTGTATGAGGTGGACATACAGGCCGGTAAACAAAATCTTTGTAAATGCACCTGATCAACTTCTGAGTCCGAGTAAAGCAACTTGAGTGACAGACTACATCCACATCAAGTCCTGCAGCTGAGCCTCGTTTCATTTTCGGAACGGCATTACGGCTTGCGAGCCGTGTAAAGCAGAGCAAGGCTTGGACAGCACTTTAATTTAAAAGGTTATTTCTGATCCCACATTTGATGCCTTTTCAAGGTGAGCTCAGTCCGACAGACTTAAAACCTCATAACATGAGAATCGATGACAGAAAAGTACATTGGGCACTCTCTAAAGCATGTCAATGTAATTAATGAAAGAGAACACACAGGCTGGCTAGAATGTGTTGTTTTATAATAGGATGTTTCACGTGTAGGAGTCAGTGTCACCAGGCATGTTGCATATTAACATGCCTTTCAGAAACACCATATACTGTTAGCCCAATTTCTTTCGAGTCAACTTTTAATTGATTCACCCTATGATTGGTGGGTTTTTTTTTTGTCTCCATTCCTCTTTTCCAGACGTTGACGCTGAAGACACATCGCTCCACAACAAAATGAAATATTTTTAATAATGCAGCTCACACTTCTGTAGGCTACGTATAAAAGTGACAAACAATGTAGCCGGTTATTTCTCGTTCAGATTCCGGTTGACCGAATTAAATGAATTCAGAAACGATTACACTACTCACATTAATTTAGGTTATTTTCAAAGTTATTTCACCGCTTAAATGCAATATAAAGCATAGAACACACGTACTGCAACCATATAGATATATATATATATATATATTTGAGGCAATAGACATTTTTCCGCTGCGAAGACAAGTGTTGTGCCTAGTGGTTTAAAGTGTTATGAACCCTATAACCTAATCTATCAATTAGTGCTATTTAGCTTCATGTTTCCAAGTTTGATAGGAAGAATTTGTTTTTACAGGAAAATAAAAAGTGCCTTTCAATTGAAAAGGCAAAATCCCTATGTCGCAAACAAACCACATTGACAAACTAGCCAACCTATTTAATAACCCTAAGATTCACAACATCATAAAAATTGAAAATGTTGTACATCAAAGTAAACACACGCTTGCACAAGCTGGTTAACACTCCTTCACAGTCAAGTACTTTATTCTTATTAATAATGTTTTTTTTCTTTAAAAAATCATTTCAATATACAACACCATTTCAGACAAGACGATTCAGTTAACAACTAATTTCAGCTCAGTTAGGGGTCATTCAAAACCTACACAGGCAGACAGCGAGAGGGTACAGAATACGACAGAAAGAGATGATATGGGGTAGAGGGCGAAGGCTGGAGAAAGATAGACAAGAGTGGGAATATGAAGGAGAGGTGGGAAAATAAGCCTTTGCACGACATAACCAAGTGAATAACTTTAGTCCCAAATAAAAAAGAGAGAAAGAAAATACAAAAAGATATAAAAAAAAATAAAATAAAAAAAAAGGTCAATAGCACGCTTACTATGTTTCCCATCATTCATCCATGCAGGGCTGTCTTCGTAAAAGGAAATGCTCACTTCTTGCTCTTTTCAAAGTCTATTTCTTTTTTCGTCTTCCACCAAAGAAATCATGAGAAGAGAAAAAACAACAACGAAAAAAAAAAAACACAAGGTCGTTACAGAGTCCACTTGCATCCTCACGAACACCTTAGGTGGCCTCCCCTCCACCAGGGGGAGCTCCCCCACCCCCCTACGTCGCCCCGTCTCTACAATCATGCAGCTCCTCGTCAAGTCAATGTCCATCCGTATGTTTTGCTTTGTATTGGGCTAAAAGAGTAAGGGGCCAGGTGGTACTGTGTGACATAAAGGGCTTCTTCTCTTAGGAGTTCTCGGTTCGGGGTGTGGGCAGTGTTTCGATCATTCAGAGTGCTCTCGTCAATGCAAACAGGCGTTCTGATGGCGGGGGAAATGCCCAGTCAAAACAAACAGCAGGGGGTGAGGGGGGGGGCATACATGGAGAGATGATGCAAAGAGGATTTCGTGGAGGCGTCGGTTGGGATGGTCGTTGGTTCCGTTCCTCGAACCATTGGCTGACACCTTGACTTGGCCATCCAGACCATTCCAGTACCCACACAATACATTTCCACCAAGCCCGCCCTGCGGGAAGAAGTAACGCAAACTTGAACACATGTGCTTCAGTGCATAAAATATCTACAGACGCATGCTGAAAATAATGCAAACTAGGACTGAGGAAAGTCCCAAAACGTTGAAATAGGACTCACAAATAAAAAAAAATTGCCCAAATAATTCTCCTTAAAGACATGATTCAAATAAATAATGCTGCTTAAGGACAGACAAAAAACATCCATGGGCTGAGTAACTTGTCATCGAATGAATCAGCCATTTAATAAAAATCTATTTAATTGATTTAATTTAATTAGAGGACAAAATTGTTGTTTTTGAGCCTAAATATAAGATCTGAGTGTTTCTTTTCTGAGGGTGCAAGTGTCCACGGTGTTGCCATGTGACGGGCGAGCGATCACCTGCTATCTGGAGATATAGGTGTAGGTGCGAGACGGCGACCGTCCCTCTGTCTGCCCGTTTGTAGACACGTTCAGGAAGTCCCAGATCAGGATGGTGTCGTCGTGGGAGCTGCTGATGATCTGGAACTCGTCGAACTGGAGCCGGAAGACGCGCCCCGAGTGCTCCTGAAAGACGCCGAGTGATTAGCGGGGGCTGTCGACGCGCTATATCGACGACGATGTACGGGGGAGACGGCTGGGGGGGGGGGGGTCTACTCACGACTAACGTCCGCAGGCAGAGCGTGCTGGCGGGGGCGCGGGGGTCGAGAGCTGCTTGTAGGTCCCATACTTTGATCTTGCTGGAATAGACACACAAACAGACAAACGCGGGGTTATCCTGGCGTTTGTCGGAAAGACCACAACAACAGTCTTGAGATCGCGTTAAGCTGGATGAGCTGTTGCGTGGGGTTAATTGAAGTTTAGGAGATTTATTGTGATTAACAATTGTGTGTGTGTGTGTGTGGGGGGGGGGGGCTTGAATGACAACACTTACAGCGCATCTGGGAAAGTATTCACATCGCTTTCCTTTTTCCACATTATACTGTTACGGCCTTATTCCAAAATTAATTACATACATTTTTTTCTCAAAATGGCAACACAAAGAAGTTTTTTTTTGTAAACTTTTGTTTTCCGGATCCACTGTGTGTGGGAGATAAGCAGGTTGTAATAACATGAATTAACTCTCAGAAAGTCTCTTCTTAACCATCTAAAACCGACACATTACCAGTCAGACCCTGGTCATTAAGTCCAAAGATTAGCCCAGATGAGAGGACAGCCTGTAAAGGGGAAGGACCAATCAGAGCCGCTTACCCGTCGTAGGCCCCACTAACGATCCTTTTGTTGTCGAATCGAATGCAGCGGACCAGCTCCTCGTGGCCCTCCAACACCCGCAAACACGCACCGCACTCGATGTCCCACAGCCTGGAACAACACGATGAAATGTGGCTTTACAGTGATGGGGCATGGCTAGTTTGCTCATTCAATAAGGGGTCCGACGTAGCCACCAACCGTATTGTGTTGTCCGAAGAGCCGCTGACCACTAGCCTGTCGCGGTACTGCAAACAGGCGATTCCCCTCTTATGGCCATTTAACGTTCGCACAAATTCACATGTGCTGGTGCTCCACACCTAGAGAGTGACAAGACACAATGGCCAAAAGGATTAGAAACTAAATATGCACGCACAGTAAATCTTTTCCGGACAGAACTTGCAACTTTGTCCATTCCTAACAGGGCATTTTACTGTCATAGAGAAAAAAACATAAAAAAGATTGGACACGTCACACCGTGCTGTCATCTATCATCTCGACCTATTACACGTTCCGGCCTAGGCGGGGCATTGAGGCCGAGCTCAGAAACTATGAAGCCATTCCAGCCCGCCAATGAATTTCACTTTGCAGAAAGTCACGGATTTATGTAAATAATGTTTTGTATTGTGGTATACCCACGTGTGAAAAAGGGGAGGCGGTTTTAACATGTAGAACGGGGTTGAACGACGATGACCCCACCACTTTTGATCAATCAGATTCAAAATTCACACACACACACACACACACACACACACACACACACACACACACACACACACCACTAATTACTCTAAGCAATGTTTTCAAAGAGCCGCGATAAGGAGAGCGGGGGAAACGGCTCGGTGCGGAATGCTTTGGCCTGTCTCCCGGAGCGATGGGTGGGCTGACCAGGGTTCGTTTTGTGCCTGGAATCTTGGCCCGTCACAGAATCCACCGCCTGGAAGACACCCGGGGTGAGGGGCTCAGAGCGACGGCTCACATTTGGACTGGGCTCTCTTTGGAGACATATGTGATCACCTTGTGAAAATATAAATCCTGAGAAGTCTAAGCTGGGAAATTCAGTTTGGCACAGCAAGGCTCTCTTCTGTTGTAAAATCTAGTTGTGTTCGAGGGGGGGGACTTACAGTAATAAAGACATACAAAAGGACTGCTATTCTATCTCTTATGAACCACCCAACCACACCCACACCCACTGCCTGAAGCTCTGCCCCTATGGGGCCCTGCGGCAGGGCCCTCACCTTGATGGTGCGGTCCCCCGACGCGGACACGATGTACTTGTCGTCAAAGTCGACCACGTTGACGGCGGCGCGGTGGCCCACCAGCACGCGGCGCAGGCTGATGTCGGTGGGGGAGGCCATGTCCCACACGGCGATGGAGCGGTCCTTGGAGCACGTCACCATCAGGCCGTTGCAGAACCGCAGGTGGAGCACGGCCTCGTTGTGGTGGATCAGGGTGTTCAGCACCTCTCCGGAGGTCACGTCCCAAACTCTGAACCCCGACGAAAAGACAAAACAGGTTCTTGTTCCGGCGAGTGTATAACGCTCTGAGTATACTTTCTTAAAAATTCTTAATATGTAAAGAGTTGCTAAATTAACTCGGTCAGTGATCAGTTGTTAATATGAAGACTTTATTGAGCTATGCTCCAACCCCATTTTATCAAGATTGAATTTATAATGAAGCTGCGGGGACCAACTCTGCATATAAAACTAAAAAATAATAATCTGTCCCGCCAATTTCAACTGGGAAAATATGTTCTCCGTCAAGTAAAATCATGCTTGGAGTATGCTGTATTTTGTCAGAACTGTGCAATTTTTTTTATAGTACAACAAACACAAAAGATGAACAACAAATCTTACTGAATCTTATTGTGAAATTGCAGATGTAGATGAAGATGATAATGACTACTTAATTTGACTTTATTTATATAGCACCATTCTTATACGCAAGGTCGCTTTACGGTGAACCACGGGGTTGAACAACAACAGACCATGAATGGATAGGGAGCAGAACACTTACCTGACTGTGGAATCTGAGGAGCCGGTTACGATAACCCTCTCGTCATACTGCAGACACAGCACAGAGCCCGTGTGCCCCGTCAGGATCTTCAGACACTCCAGCGACTGCTTATCCCAGATCTGAGCCGAACAAAACAGCGAGGGGACGATCCGAAAACATATGCACCGATTAAAAAAATACAATCGGGATCCAATGCGTAGTATAGTTGGCAAAACCACGCCTTGAATAGGTGAGCGAATGGTGACCGGCTGGGAACGGCATCCACATGAACGATGCACACTGTTTTATGGATGAAATCGACAGTGAACGTTCACCTTGATGGAGTTGTCTCGGAGGCCGCTGATGATTTTGTCATCGTCGTACTGCAGACAGTAGACTCCTTTGCTGTTTTCGGAGCGACACTGGATCCGCTGCAGGTTGTGCCGTCCACAGCGCCAGTTGGCTTCGATGGTCTGCGAACGGTGCGGTCAGAGAATGCGTGAGCGGGCTGGGACAGACTGCAAAAGGATCGGTCCAGGGTAGGGGGGGGGGGGCAGAAATGGGAGGTAAAAACCCACCTCTATATCCTGGATGATTTTGGGATAAAGCGAACGGTAGTAGGAGTTTGGTGGGACTTCTGTGGTTCGATTCTTGAACAGATACTTCTCCCTGCGAGGGGAACCACGTTCGATATGAGAATAAAATACGCCATGATGTCGCATTTCACCGAATCATGAGAACCTCCCCTTTCCACGGACGTAAGCATGACACATAAAAGTACATTTCAGTGCAGCTTTTCGCTTTTGTAACACAACATCTTAGATCTTTGCATGTATAAACCGTGTCGGCCATGTCTATGGAGTTTTCTCGTTTTAAGTTGAATTACATAAACACTGGAAAGCTATTTTTCCTGCTAGTGTGTGTGGTCAAATGTTTTCGATTGTATGCTCACCACTGGTGCCTCTCGGACAAGCCCTTCCAGAGAGGGTCTGTGCGGACCATGCGCTCGATGAGCTTCTTCCACAGCATGCCCTCAGAGATGACCCTCTGCCACTCCTTACACACCAGCTCTGCTGAACACAGGGAGCGTGCGTCCAGGAACGACAGGATGTTTTCAGCTATGTGGTCCAGACCCTGAGCTGCACGGGGTAACCAAAGATTATATTAAAACACTCATATAAAAAACACTTGGTGTCGAATAAGCCTATTCAATCTTTTACTCTTGGAGTTGCAAAAATGACAAGATACTGTCATTTTGCACGCCAGGATGCTATTACTTTGTTACCTGGTAGTGCAGTTATGAAGTCCCTTTGTAACATGGGTTTGAGGTAGGAGTTGATGTGGCCATGTTGGTAGTGGCACATGCGTGAGATCAGGTGCTCGACAAACTCCACCTGGTCGGCCTCCGACCACTGGTCAAAAAGCTGGATGCACACGTCCTTCTCCTTCTCATAGTTGCCCTCTGACGGCCGCTTCCTTGAACCTGTGATTGGACCATTGGTAATCTAAATAGAGTGGGGAGAAACACAAGAACACAGTAGAGTCATGTTATACCAACACAACTTTCTTAGTATAGGCAAATGTTTGCATGTCAATAGATAAGAAAACAAGAGAACCACGCCATACTGTGCTATAATCTTTGACAACTTTGGTAACTTTGAGTGGAAAAAAACCCCTGTATAGGCAGCATATTAGGATCTAATCCAACCAGAAAACGCAAATGAACCACATGCCAATATGAAAAGGCAGACATAATGAGTTCTGAGACAGACGGTTAACTTGCTAACGACTTGTGGCAGAAGCTCAGTTGGTGTTTGCATCTTAGTAGGGCCTCAAAGAATATCTTAAAAGGAGTAAACATAGCATCGGTACAGAGTGGACCTACCTGGCTGACCTTGAACACCGTGGTCTTCTTGGACGAAAGCTCATCGGTCTGGGAATCCATCACTGAAGTGTTCTGAGAAAAAGCAGGCGAAAATTAAATCCTTTTTTACATTAAATAAGCATCAGTACATAAACCTTATTAAAAAATATTTAAAAGGGTGTTTTTTATATATTAAAATGTATAAAGGAGGGCAATGGCAGAACAAGAGCCATGCTGATTAATTGGACACCATTTGGACCAATAATATGCATACAAACATGTAATCACCTCAGTAGTTGAATTGTTTCATTTTCCTACTACCTGTCACTGAAAAACTCGGACTATTCAATGACGTAGAATAGGTACCACTATAATGAATGCTTACAATAGAATATGGGGAATTAAGTTTATTAAACTAACGTCAAGATAGCTGAAGACTTCTGCATGTCATTAGTTAAAATGTCTGGTCAACTTAAAGTATTTTATACAAGTGATTGCCAATGGTTGGGTAAATGGAACGCCAGCTAACTAGAATGAGCTAAAGAAAACTTCTAAACATTTCGCTCGAATGCAGATTATACGTAGTCTTAGTTTTGACAATCGGGGTTCATCTTGATTCTACGGTTAGCTCATTTGAAACGCGAAACAGGTCTAAGGTAAAGGCAACTGGAATTCCTGAGCCATAACTAATATTAGGTAACGTAAGCAGGGAACATCAGTATGAACCAAAAATAAAGTGAGACACGGAAAATTACATTAGTCAGTAGCCGTACGAACTAGAGTATGATATCATTTGTTTTGACATAAACGTTTAAAAGACATAAATGAATAAGTGCACACAATGAATAGAATATATGATGTAAATAAATAGTGTAGGCCTTAAACTACCGTTCACAATTATGTTAATAAATGTTCTCTAGCACAACACCCGGTACGTGGGGTTGTTGGCGTTTATGAACAGGTCAGGCAAGCTAAATTAGCTTGGTAGCTAACATTACGTTGCATACCAGATAGTTAACTAGACCATAACCGTATGTTTAAAGACAATGATTATCAACCGTTGTAAATGATCTTCGTAATAAAGTGACAATCAAGCAGGAAACAAAATGCCTGGGCAGGAACCGTTTAGCAGTTCGAAACGTTGATTACTAGCAAACGAATGTGATTGACTGATTTGCTCTACCAAGCTTGAGTTAACCAGCAAGCTAGTGTAGTAGCTATATGGGTGTGTAGCTTGTTAGCATTTTTAGCTGCAAGGCTATTTAACGAAGTAATAGCGAGAGCTAGTAGCAGCGAAGGGTCACGCCAAAATACCGTCATTGTAGATTCGAGGCCCTGATGTTGATCTATCTTTTATAAGCAGTCATAGAAGGTAAGTACTTGTCAATTAGGCTTAATGTTGCCCCTTAGCTAAAGACAACACAAATTTTAACTGTTGTTGCTTACCATCAGCTCCAATGTTTTGTCCTCCATCTCCGGCTCCATATTGTTGTTCCTAGCCTTCAAACCTTGGCTGAAACTGAAAATGGAAACCCAGCCCTGAGTCGGCGCCAGCCCGCATCTGAAACGACGTCACCGAGCAAGACCGAGAGTGGTATGGGGGAGGGGTTGATCGGATACAAGCACATGGTTGGACAAAGAGATCGTTTCGGCTCTGTTCCGTAATTTTCTCTCCAATGATTGGTTAAGGTTAATTTGTTTAGGGAAGGGCTAAAGTACCCAAGGAGACAGCTAATAGCAGGGACCATCCCAAAAATTCCCTTACTTGGATACCTTGATGAGTGCTCTATTAAATGCAACGAATAATAATTAGACATCCCAAATACTGCGGGATTATATGACGGTATAATAGTCCACATAAGGCCAGAGTCGAAATTCATCAAATTTTTGTAAATGTCCCATCAACTCAAGCATATGATTTGAACATCAAAAAAGCATGCATTTTTTAAACACAAATAGAACTTACATCTTATGTATAATGCAAGATCCAAACATGTACATAATGGAATATAGCAAGCATGTTGTGGCACTCTTTAAAGAAAGGATATTATTCAGAGTTCTTCCTGCAATTAAAAAAAGTATAATGCCCTAAATTGGGACTTTCTGATCAATGATTTTTTTGTCTTAGAGTTCCATGAAACCAGCATATGTTTATGAATTCACAGGCTTTAAAAACCAATATACAGAGGAATGACACTGGCAGTTTACAAAGCAACATTGCGTAAAACGTTATTCAAAACAAGAGTTCTTTTGAAAAAGAAAAAAGCCAAAACAAACTAAATAGTCAAGCCATGTCAATTTAATTTGGATTGTTTAATGATTCTTTCTGCTCTATACATGAATTTGATTAAAATAATTAATAAAGAATTGACACTAATCAAACTCTCCCATTACAACTGCAGCAAGAATCCATAGAAAAATTTGGAGGGTGGGAAACTAAAGAATGTGTGTTGATGTGTGTGTATGTGTGTGAGATAGTAAGTTTGTTCCATGTGTGTGTCAGGGGAGGGGGGTAGATAAAAAATATAATTTGTCTAAAAGTGTGGTCTGAAGAGGAAATAAATCATCACGAAGAAAATGGCCTGCTGTCAAGTCACTGAAGGCTAAGATGTAAAGTAGCGGTCAACAATCAAGACTACACCCATCCAACCAGGAGATGGAGTCACTGCTCTTAGCAAGCCATGGGATAGGTTTTTATTTATTATCAAGTCCTTTAAAAAGAGTCCCATCTGGGTCTCCTTCTTGATAACAGCTCTCTTTCCAGAAGTCTTTCATCAACCCAGTGAAGGGAAGCTTTTATTAGACAAATTCCTCTTTCCCAAAACAATCCGACGCGACTACCTAGTAGTCATCCAAATCAAAGAGCTCATCATCGTCTGCTTCGTAATCCATGCCTTGGAAATCTACCCTGTATCGTAGGACACCTGCAAAGAAAACGTTTGGAAAAAAGTTTATTTGAAATTGAGTCCAACACACTAAATATATAGAGGTTAGTTAGATGGGTTGAATTGATACAATTGTGTATATTACATATACTATTGTTATAATAAACATTATAGCATATATATTGCCCCAACACTATGTAGCAAAAACCTAAAACATGAAATTTGAGAATGAATTTGCGTATTTCAGTAATTTCAAACAAGATTAAATCTGCCACGGAAGTGGAGCAAAATAAACATTTTGATGTGACTTTAAGATACATCTGTTGCTTTTATTCATCATCTATATTGACCAGTTTTTACGAAAAGCTACACTTACCACCGATTCCACCAAAACCTTTGACAAATTGCGACCCCTCTTGGCTCCTGTCTGTGACAATCTCAAGTGTGGCTCCAAACTTCTTATAATTATTGGCAAACCACTCAAGTAGTGGCATACTCTCAATGAGCTCATGTTCTTGTCCAGTCTGTAATAACAGAGCCATTAAAGCAAGGGGGAAGAAACAGAGTCGTAAGAATAATTAAAAGATTTACTTTCTTCGGAAGAAAACGGTCAACTTCAACAACAAAAGCCCGCTTCAAAAGGTTAAAAGCTGCCACTTAAAGGCCCTCACTCTCTATTGAAGAAGTGTAACGTATAACAAACCTCTTTGTCTGTAAAGTGAGACTTGTCTTTCTCTTGCTCCGGGGTTAAATATAGTGTTTTTTCATCTGAAAATTAAACCAAATGAAACAAATGTTACACAGATATCAATAACCATGTCAAATGACGCCTTACGTTGTCCCATTCACATACCGTTCTCCAATGCAAGTCCCTCTGCTCCGTGGCATCGTAGAATGTATCTCATGGTTTCTAGATTCTCATAGACAATGAGGATCTCGACCGCTCCCATTTCAAGGGCTTTAAGAGTGTCCTCCACACCGAAACAGTACTTCCCCGTGTCCTGACTGATTTCGTCGAAATAACGGCCTATAAACAAAGGAGTCGGGTGTATGGAACCAAATGTATAGTTAGAGTATAATTATAGAACAAACACACAAACTAAACAATTATAAGCTTTTGCCAGGGGCCAATAGACAAATTGCACGGATCAGCAACAATACCACAATCGGTAAGATGTGGCTAAATTGTTTAGGCGTCAGCTTTGACTGTTTACTACTACAACAGTATTTGGATGTCTCAGCTTTGGATAAGGGATGTTTGGCAAAACACAGACCAACTACATTTAACAAATTGTTGAATAGCTTTTACTTAAAGAAAGAAAAAAAGACGGACTACAACAATCATGTGGTAGATTGTTAGAACGCACCGTAAAAATGCCTAATAAATCTAAATATTCCCATCTAATGCAGACAAACTCATCTTACCTATAAGCTTCTTCTCCTGAATGAATTTCACATTGGACAATACTTCTGCGGACAGCTCAATGGCTTGATTGAAGCCATTCTCTCCACCATAGGAAATGTCAACAAGCTTCAGCACTTTTGCTTGTAGCCTCTGCATTGACGTATGCAACAGTGTCAACAATGTTATCATTTCTACAAGGTAAATCTTAATATAACAAAATGTATGTATGATGATACTGACCGGGTCAAACATATCCGACTGACTGAGTTCCGTCTTGAAGTCGGCTGAGCCAGCCAAGACCATGCCTGCAACGTTGACCTTGTCGTTTGAGACAAAGAGTGTGACAGCAGTTTCAGCCACCTTCCGTACATAGTTGTGCCTCTTTTCCATTCTCAACCGGGCAAAACGCAAGGCCGACTGTCCTCCTCTGCCTAAAGAAAGAAGCAGTAAGTTTTAACTTTAGGAATCGGCGAAATTCTGCCCTGAAGCTCCATGTTGTGCAACTGTGTAGTTATTAAGAAAATTACCATGCTTTTTGGGTAGGTCCACGGTAAACTTATGCAGCACCTCTCGAGTGTTGCCCTGAAGGGTTCCAAAGAGGGCCCCGCTTCCATCAATTACGATGAAACCAAATTTGCTGTCATCTGAGAGCAAGGCGGTAAGAGCCTTGAGGAGGAATTTCAAAACAAAACAAGGAAAACAGCGGATAATAGGTTTAGCTTGTGTGTCAATAGTTCTACTCCCCAGAGAAACATTTATACATATTGATATATATACATTGATATTTTAAAACTATGCTCCATGTCACCGGACCAAATCCCAAATGAGTGAGGTATACCATACCTCTGTGTGGAACTTGTTGTCACAGAGATAGAGAGAAGT
>JAVQJS010058707.1:0-24856 GCA_036024795.1 Galaxias rostratus | reverse complement strand
ATGGAGGGATACCCAAAACAACTGTGCCCCATCTTAAACTTACAAATTAAATATTGATCTGTACGGAACTGAATTAATAAATGCTATTCCCTGTGTTTTTTTTTATCTATTAATGTTATTTCCAGTTGTTTGTTTTGTTTGGCCTACCTTACAGGGAATAGCATTTATTAATTCAGTTCCGTACAGATCAATATTTAATTTGTAAGTTTAAGATGGGGCACAGTTGTTTTGGGTATCCCTCCATAGCATTAGTAAGGCAGAATTCATAAGATTTGCATACATCAATAATGAAAACTAGATCTGTATTCAACCCCTGATATTTGTACTACTGTAAGTCTTCTCTTTTTTTATTTCCGGAGTTCCTTGTTGAGTTTACTCTTTCTTTTCTCCTCCTATTTTTTATTAAGCACGCAGGCATTGGACATGCTATGGTAAACAATGTATCATAATCATCACCTAAAATGTGTTTAGTACTATGCTTTTTTCACACTATAGTTTTTAGACCCCCTTGTCCATGTTTAAAATGGCCCTGAATCAAAGGTGGCTTTCTCCACGCTAATGCTAATTTCATTTGCCATTTCAAAATACAGTGTAATTAGTGTTTGTGAGTAATACCTAATCAAACGACACCTGGGCTCACTCTAGTCTGTGAATTACATTTATCTCCTTTGTGATGATGAGTAGGTTGATTAGGAAATAGAAAATTGCGTTAATACATTTTGTAGGGGACAGGGTACATATTCCACAGAACTAACAACAGAAAATAATTTCGTATTTACTTGATTTTGTTGCATGCCTCCACTAACACCGCTTGTATTGTCTACAGTTCAGTATGCTGAAATGTACATGCTAGCTTGATTTATTTTTTTCGTATTTTATCATATGGCTTAATCATATTGTGATTCTTCAATCATAATTGGTCAGTTCATAGTTCTGAAATTCCTCTTGTATATACCTTAATGTAAATTATTTGCAACTAGTTCCCTTTTTAAAATATCTTGCAAGTGAGAAAATACATATTGTCAATGTCGGCATAAACAATTTACGCCGCTTATTGTCAAGAAAGTATAATCCATTAGCACAGATTATCATTGCATATTTTATACATTGAGGAGAAGGGGTAGGTTTCTGTAAACCATGAACTAATCAATAACACATAAACCTATATATTTGCTTGAATGGCTAATAAACACCCCAACCATTTCGCATTGTGCATTACAGATTGACCTGGACTGTAAATACCTATTGTATGAACTCACTGAACTAACAACCATTTTTGTGTCTGACTGCTTAGCCCTTTACTAACACGAACCCCTTTAAATGGTTAGTCCATAACCTGCATACAGCTCACATTGCCGTCTTTAATCTTGTCTTAACCCCTGCAGGGGGAAAAACCTTACAGTGTGCCCACAAGCCCCTCATGCTTTTAGCGATGCATTTGATCCCTGCATACATTGCTCTCCTACTATATGTTATCCAGTTACTGACATGTCGATAGAAGGAAATGTGTCCCCTTCGGGAGTGCTGGTGGATGTTTTTTTTTTTACGAGCGCCATGTGGCTGTTTTTTTAGGGGCTAGATTCTGGAAATTGCTTTCTGTCTAGCTCCATCGTTTTTTTAAAATCTTTTCTTACCTGTCGTGCCCACACCTCCCTGCGCTCTGTTCTCTTTTTTGTCTTTCTTTCTCTCGCTCCTGTCCTCCCCCCCCCCCCCCTCTCTCTTTCTCTCTCTCTGTCTCTCTCGCGCACAATCTCTCCCTCACGTACGCGCTCCCCCCTCTCTCGCACTTTCTCTCTTGCGCGTGCGTGCTCCCCCCCCCCTCTCTCTCACTTGCTCTCTGTCTCTCTCGCCCACACAAACACACATACATTTAGTGTACACACCCTGTCTCACCTATTCCCTTGTCCAACCCTGCCCTCAATTTGAGCAACATCTTAGCAACAACGCCAAAGAGGAACAGCAGACATAAAAATGTGTTGCCCTATTATCAGAGAGCAGTAGCCATGATAAATGATGGCGAGAACAGGGCAGTTCCTCAGTGAAAGGCCAGGGCCTTGCTGCTCTCAGATAGGTGCCATGGGAAATGTAGTGTAGAACTGTTTGATAATCATCTTGCCAGCCACACTGAACCAGACAGGATATTTTTCTATTATGTTGCTTGCACAATGACATTCTCTTTGAATCAGTGACTCCTTTTTTTGTAAAAGAAAAAGAACAATCCCTGAAATCACACCACTCTCAATTCTAATATAAAGATTATTATCATTGAAACAGGAGTACTTTTCCCCCCTTAACTGGCGAGTTAATTTATTCTCCCTGTCACTCTTTATTGATTTGAGATTGACTCTAATGGTCTAGTTTGGTCTGCTAATGAACTGTACCATAGCCTTCTGTCTTTTGAAAGATGAGTGCACAGTGTGGAATATCTACAGTAGTTATGTTTCTCGCAGAATCTTAAAGGAACACTTTTACAGTGTTGGTAACGACCAAACCATGTTACTTGTTGTTTCTAAATATAATCTTTGTGGATAATCTGAGAATTGTAAGGCCCTGCCGCTGCACTTAATCTACCCTGTAAATGCTACATTATGGTAGACTCCACTAAATTGAAATACGATAAGTGTGAATAACCTTCAGTACTCGATTTTGTTTGATTAAAATTATTTCCGTACCCTCCCATTTGTTTCTTCTCGTTCGTTCCTACCTGCCTCTGCCCTCCTTATGTGCCAGGTGACCATATCTGTGGATGGGATCCTAACCACCACAGGTTACACCCAGGAGGACTACACCATGCTGGGGTCCGATGACCTCTTCTACATCGGAGGCAGCCCCAACACAGCTGATCTGCCGGGGTCCCCGGTCAACAACAACTTCATGGGCTGCCTCAAAGATGTGAGTACTGATCTCCCCTCATGCTATCATGCCTGCCTGACATGTTAAGTCTATTGAGGGAGGGGTCACTCGTTAACATAGACCCCTGAGTTCCTTACATAGCACACCGCACTTTGCACGATTATGTGACTGTAGCATTGTTAAAACCCTTGTTACACAAAGATTCAGATAATTTATGTACATCCCATGAATAACTAATTAATGACAGATTGTATTGTGTTTCTACTATGGCAGTGCCTTACTTTAGCGACTGCATTGCTGCATAAAATCCAATGTTTTTAGTTTTTGCACACCTCTGCATCTCCCTTGGATATTACACTGTATGGTAATTTATAATTGTCTACAATTTGACAATGCCATGTCTACCTGAATTTGAACAACCGATTTGCTATTCTACTGGTTGGTTGTAGACTCTGGCACCAATCTCCTGTATTAATTACACTTCTTCAGTAGGGTCCCCCCACCCACCCTTACCTCCCTAGCGACTTTCAGAGCCTGGATGACCTTCCTTTATACCCCCTTCTCTCTCTCTCTCGCTCTCTCTCTCTGTCTCTCTGTCTCTCTCTCTATCTCTCTCTCTCTCTCTTTCTCTCTCTCTTTCTCCCTCTCTCCGTATCTTCCATTATATCTCTTACTCTTTCTTTCCCTATTTTCTCTCTCCTTTTCTCCATTAGTTCGCACTCTGAGTCACTCGGAGGGCCCTTGTAATTAATACCATGCCAATGTTGGTGAAGGCTTAGCTTTACCATCCTGACAGCCAATTTAGACATTGATCTACTCTATGGATTTCCAGCTGGCACGTTTTACTCTCTGTCTCTGTCTCGTTGACCCACCCATGTATTAATCATGTCCACCTCCTTATTGATCGAGCCATACCTCCCAGTGCCTTACACTCCCAAATATTTTGCACCGTTTCTTATTAACTGTACACTGATTGAGCCTCAATTATAGGTTGAGCTAGAGATTGGTTTTAGAGCCTTCAGGTAAGTGGATACCTAAAACCATTTTAGAGGCTAGAATTCGTTTCTTTTTGTGTGGCATTACTTTTGGCCGGGAGTGTATTTTCAGATGGTTATGTTTACACCCTGGGAAGTAGCTAAAGTAGGCAATAGTTGATGTTGAGAGCTGTAAAATAATGTGTGTTTCCCTGCGCTCACTCTAATGCCTCCATATACATTTGAAAGCACAGCGTGTGTGAGTCTGACTTTTATTGTGACAAGAACCTTTGCGGCCCTTTTAAATGCTTGGAGTGTTTCTCACTTAGGCGCCATGATCAATATCATCTTAATAGCCTATTCTGCTGTTTGAATGACACTGAAGTGAATTCATCCCTTTCATTTCCCTCTTCGCTATCAATTCAAGACTGGCAGAACACAAAACAGCTCTTTTTTAACATCGTTTTCCATTTTGCGGCGCACAATGCTGTTTTGTCCATGCGTGTGTTTACAATACAAATGAGTTGCATTCTGACAGTGAGCGCTTCCCAGCCATGTGCTCAACAGCAGGTCCATGTCTGTCCCAGGTGGTTTACAGGAATAATGAGTTCAGACTGGAGCTGTCCCGTCTGGCTGCCGAAGGGGACAGCAAGGTGACCGTCCACGGTGACCTCACCTTCCGCTGCGAGGACGTGGTGGTCCTTGAGCCGGTGACCTTTGACACGCCAGCCGCCTATCTGACGCTGCCCAGGTGGAACACTAAGAAGACGGGCTCCATCTCCTTTGACTTCCGCACCACGGAGCCCAGTGGCCTGCTGCTGTTCAGCCATGGCAGTCTGCAGGGGCCACAGGCAGACAGGAAGCCCAGAGCGGACTACTTTGCCCTGGAGCTGCTGGATGGATTCCTCTACCTCCTCATGGACATGGGCTCTGGCAGCATCAAGATTAAAGGCAGCAACAAGAGGCTCAACGATGGGGAGTGGTGCCACGTGGATTTCCAGAGGGAGGGACGAAACGGTGAGGGGGCACTCCACCTGTGTTTGGCCTAAAGGGGTACGCAGAGTGGAGAAACATGTTTGTTACTCATTGTTTAGGAGACCGTGCAGTACCAAGGGGTTAAATGTGTGTGCTTGTGATTGTGAAATCACATTTACTGTGCCGGTGCAGGCCTAGTTTCATTGGCTGGCTCTCGGTGTTTCCTCGTTGCAGTGAGAGACGAATGTATATGCAGTTTTAATTACAGTGTTATTTTTAGCAGCTATCATCTATGGATGACATTTATAAAACGACCGTAACCGCAAGTGGCCAATTATACAGTCTCCCACCTCGTGAAAAAAAACATATTTTTACCCGTTAGGATAACCCTATTATTAGATATTTCTGTTGCTGTGTTTCTTCTATCCCTTAGTATACTGTAATCCAGTAAAGATGCAGCCTATACACATTTAATCTGTAGGCTTTTAAGTACAGTATCCGCAGATTTTGCAACTCCCAGCCATTGTGGAGATCCTTTGTAAGACCACACTCTCCGATACAAACACGGCAGCCCGTTCTCTCCTCCTCGTTCTCACCCTGTGCTCCCCTCCTGCCCACACACACCTGTGCTTGTGTGCTGCGAGCGGCCGCAGCGGCTTTAGCCCTCTGAAACCAGGTGACTCACTCTCGCCATTGGCTCGCCTCGCAGGCTTCATCTCGGTGAACAGCCGCAGCAGTCCGTTCCAGGCCAACGAGGGCAGCGAGGTCCTGGACCTGGATGGAGACATGTACCTGGGGGGTCTGCCAGAGGAGCGCCAGGGCCTCATGCTGCCCCCCGAGGTCTGGACCGCGCCCCTCAACTTGGGCTACGTGGGCTGCGTGCGGGACCTCTTCATCGACGGGCGCAGCCGCGACCTGCGGCGGCTGGCCGAGGTGCAGGGCGCCATGGGCGTCAGCAGCTTCTGCACCCGGGAGACGCACGTCCGGTGCGCCAGAGACACCTGCGGCAACAGTGGGCAGTGCCGCGAGGGCTGGAACCGCCATGTGTGCGACTGCACTGGCACTGGCTACCTGGGCCCCAGCTGTGAAAACGGTAAGCAGAGCGGTGGCACAGAGAACTGTTCTCCTGAGCTTTTCCATGAGGTTTTACGATATGTTATAAATCCATAGATCACAAAGGAAATGAGAGCATTTTTATGTTCGCCATTTCGAGGGGGTCAATTGCCGTCCCATTATGGATTTACTAATGGATTGTCGGCATCCTAAGGGGTAAATTGGTGATTTTGCTTCAACAGGGCTATCAGGGTTGCATCTATAAAGCAGAGCTGCTTCCTAATCTTGAATTGCTTTGCATCTTTCTTACGCGTGCATACTGGCTGATAACATCCAGCAGGATATAAATGGGAGCCAAATTCAATCGGAGTGTGATGAATATAAATCTGTGAAAAAGAGGAACACACGGCCATCAGAGGCCCCCTGGCCTGCGCTACAGGCCTTTTCTGCCATCTAGTGCAGCCTCGGAAAACTGCACACCATACGGCATTTGCTCTTTGCGTGCAATATCATTTTCCGAGGTATCAGTTCTCATAACAACATGCTTGTATTGCGTGACGCTGTTCCGTCGCGGCACATTTAGCCGAATGTCAAGGAGCAGATGGCTGATGTGAGTGGATGTCTCCTAACGTGCCCCCCCCCCCCCCGCTGTCCCCTGGGTTCCTCTAGAGGCCACAGTGTTGAGCTACGATGGCAGCATGTACCTGAAGGTGGGCCTGCCAGGGACTGTGCACACGGAGGCGGAGGACGTGTCTCTTCGCTTCATGTCCCAGAGGGCCTTTGGGCTGCTGATGGCCACCACCTCGCAGGACTCCGCTGACACCCTGCGTCTGGAGCTGGACGGGGGCAGGGTCAAACTCACCGTCAACCTGGGTAATGTTGCGACTAACTCGGCGGCCATTACCGCTGGCAGCTTGCGGATGCTAGAGCTCATCCTGACCAGTCCCGAGTCCCACATTTAGCTAGGGTCCTTACTGGATAGGTGATAAAGATGTCTAGGTTGGTGTTTTCTTCACACATATGTACTTTTCCCCTCTATTTCTCCTATTTCTCTGTCTTTCTACAAATGGCTCTTTCCTTTGTATGACTATGCCCGTATCTCTATCCTCTTAATCTCACTCTATCTTAGCCTGTCGGTATCTTTTTCTTTTTCTCTGTCTCTCTCACTCGACCTCTGGTCTACTTACCATTCATCCTCTAGTCGAGCCCCAGTCAGACTATCACCACCCACCCTTTCAGCCCTTCAATGGCCTGTGTGTCTGCAGCCTCGGGAGCAGACAGTCAGAGAGACCAGCTCACTACCACGCCTGAGTCTCAGCGTTTGGACGAGGTGTTGTACTTTACACCTTACCACAGCCCTTTGATCCACTACAATGGTAAACTACTATTGCTAAATCAGAGGCATAGGACAGAGGAGCCAGCTATTTCTTTACAGTCTGATGGTGTGTCAGCTCGTAGAGGACGTTGTCCTCCGTACAGTTATGGAATGGGTCTGGTCCCTGGCTGTCTGCCTCCACTGCTCTGTGATGGTTGACAGCTCAAGAGCACCCCTCAGCCAAGTGAGCCAACACAGCAGTCAGAATGCACCAATAGAATAATTAGCTTACCACTGAGGAAAGAAAATCAACCGTGGAGTTGTTTTTTTAAATCTAGTCACAGGAACCTTGTACAGTGCAGTTTGGTATAGATGGAGTTTTACTGCTGCTATTCCAAATGTGCACATGTGGCTGTTGGTGTGCAAATTGCTTTTTTCCCCTCATTATTCCTCCTCCCTGAAGGCTGTGTGTTGCAGAATAATTTGTATTAACCACTTGAACAACTCAGATGCAAAGCTTTGAAGCCAACATGGAGTTAAGATTAAGACTTGGGTCCATTCATTTTGTTGACCATAACTCTGGGCTGTGCCTTTTGGCTTTGCAATGTCTGATGTGATTTTGTGGTGTGCCTTGCTCAGCGTCCGTATTAGCGGAGACTTCAGAGGGAAATACTGAGGGGAAAAAAAAAACATTTCGACTCTTGAGCTTGTCCCCGGATGCTGGACTCAGCTGTCTGCAGAATTTACCTTGAAGGATATGAAATGTTTTTATTTTTTTGTCTGTTCTCTTCTATTTTCTGCTGTGTTTTTTTCCTCCTTTTGATCTCACCATCTCACTCTCTCTCTCACCAGATTGTATCAGGATAGACTGTAACCTCAGTAAGTGGCTCCTATGATTATTTATCGTGATCTTACACAAACTGTGCTAAAGTATGTTATGCCTTGTGTTCTGCCCTTGTCTAGCGCAAAATGGTATTCATGTATTCAGCCCCACGTGTTATCTTTCAGCATATCTCTGTGCAGCTCTTCCTGTTAAAAGTCTGTCCCCATCAGCATACAATCTATTTGTGTCACTTTAGAGGTGGGAATCTTCACATGTACACAGGGGGTAATACCTCAACGCTGATAAATTACCCTGAATAGATTAGTATGTCAGTCTCTCAGTAGATTGACATTCTTTGTCACAGAACACTCTCTTTCTCAAGGTAAGGCACTGTGGTGCGGTAGGTTGTGTGTGCATCTGTGAATACTCAGGGCTGAAGGTGGCCAAAGACCCTTCCCAAAACTTGTAGATACCCAAATAATATTGTTTATGTATTTTTTGTATGATAGCATTTTCTTCATCTCCAAACCTCTCTAAAGTCAATGCCAGGAAAATTCTCTACCAGCAGATGGCAATGTTCTCCCAAAGTTCTTTGGACGCATTTCTCTGGTAGCACATTGTGTCATAGGGAGAGACCCAACAGGAGGAAACGTTAAATGAATCACTATCATAACCACAGGACAGTTTGAAGCTGTGTCGATATGTATTGGGTCCCTATCTATTGTTCAATACAATAGTGAGTTTTATCTCTAAGTACAATCCTTTACTTATACCATACCATACCTATTTAGGATTATGCTAAAGCTCTAGCCATCCACATATACTGTATTTCCCTGCCACTTTACTGTTATGCACGTTTCTTGTCATTGCACCGTATACAAGCAACTTGTGAATGTGCAGAACCATCCCATTCGTCTTAGCCTGATAGAAGTTTTATTTACAGTGAAATTCAAATTGACTTTTAAATAGAAAGAATTAGCCAGTAGTTAAACTAAATGATACTCAATTAGAGTGCTCTTCCATCTGGGATAGTGTCTGTTTTGGTCAATACCTCACCATGCATTTCAAATAGCTTTGTGCTTTGACAGAAACGGTATTTTACTGCCTAATTAAAGGTGTACGCTGCGAGCTCTACATACAGAGAGGAAAGGGGGGTTGCGAAGTGTTCAAATTACACAAAGCACTATAAAACGGAGGCTGAATCCGAAACAGCAGTCTTATAAGTGAATTTCAGGCCGAGAATGCAATTTGCCATTCTCATTAAGGTACAAGGCTTTGTCCAACATTGGCATGGTGCTGAGCCCGAACCGTTGTCACAGACTGGCACAGTAGTGTTGAGGCGTTACAGTTGTTCACAAACAATTTTTTTCTGCACTGATAACAAGTGCATGCTGTTATATAAAATTTAACTTTCTATTGCTTGATTGGTTATTTTCTGGCCCGATTAGACTGCAGAATATATTGGACTGTCTTTAAGTTATTTCATGGTTCACTTGTATTTAACAATTCGGCTGAGAAAGAACGGGGCCTCTGGAAAGTTTCAAATGTCCCGTTTTGTCTCTTTAGAGAGATAGCCGCAATCAAGCATTAATCAGCTCTGGTCTTACCAAAAATAAGTAAAGATAATAATGTCAGCGATTAAGATGTCTGGGGGACTGATTTGGGAGTCTCAAATTGTTTTATTTGTGCCTTGAAACAGCAAAAGTGAATACATTCCTCAAATGTCCTGTATCCTTTTTAGACTAGACTGAGTGAAAAACAACATTACACTTTTAAAAGGAATGAGAGGTAGTGGTGTCTTGTGACTGAACTGTACCCTTCACACTAGCATCACACCAGAGTTTTAACGTGCATTCCATTAACATATTCACGGTGCCATCAAGTTTACTGATAGTAAGTAGAAATGGTGCAATACAGGTGTTTGATGTGCTGTAGAGGCAAGGCAATGAGTGACAATTAGCTAATGGGGTGTACCGTACTAATGATTCCCAACGGGGTGGTGGTCGTTGTTCTCAGTAGGCCTACTGAGTCAAAGAACAAGCATTTCCTGTGTCATTTTTTAAGCATTCTATCTTCATTCAGTATCATGTATGTCGACAACGATCATGAAATAGCGCACATTTTCTTTAGAATGGGTTTACAAAATTGTTACCAAACCTTTATGTATTGTATTTGATTATGTGTATTCAAGATATCCATCTATAATAACCAACTGTAGGACATTGCTATTTCTTTGAAGTTGCCCTTATTAAAAATCACATTAATAGAATCCTACTCATACGCTGGTTTAAACTGGACCAAGTAGAGGACTCTTTTAAAGTTGCAGGGAGCTTTCTAGATGCTTGGCCAGTGAGGCTATACCACTTTAAAGCAGTGCCCACTTCAAAGGGACTGCAGGCAGAACTGTGAAAATAGAATATTATAAAGTGATTACACACCCTGACTATATAGAATTTGGAATGTACACCAATAGCAAGCCTTACAGTAAAGCCAATATTTGCCTTTTAGAATACAGCTCCCCTGATGTCAAAGGGAAATCAGGTCAGCGTCAAGGTCCAGGAAGTATAAATGATTCCGTAGTGATGTATTTATTCCTGGTGACAATACTCACCAAAAGATGTATTTCTGCTAGTAACTTACACAAACAAAATACATTTCCAACCTTCCCCGCTTTGGAGCTAGGTCCATGTGGAGCTGCTCTGCTGAACCGGAGAGTAGGTGTTTGGGTAAACACTCAGTAATTAGATAGCAGGGGAGCCCACCTCTGTGACCAACACTGCTCTGGCACACTTGAGTTCAAATGAACAGTCCTGCCTCTACTACACAGCAAATATTATTTTCCCTGATTACCCGGGTAAAAAGAGGGGTTCTCCGACATAAAACCTCAACTCAAGTAAGATCCCATGCCAAGAAACAGTGCTCAAAGAGGGACTTTGGCGGTTGAGTGTGTTGGCTCCGCGAGCTATACTTTCCAAAACTTTAAACTATTCTACTTCTCATTAAATGTGTCCCAAGAAAGAGATGCACTTGGATCAATATGTAGCTGTGAGTGAATGGTCGATATCTAGCAGGGGGGCGTGTATCATGCTGCACCTTGCTGAGAGACACTTGCTATGAAGCTGAAGCTACATCCACAACTTCTTCCTACAGGATGGAATAATGGAGTGGTAGGCAACCAATTGATATTATCAGCTGAACCCTCCCCCTAGCCAGTGTCCTCCCCATGTCCCCTGTGATTCTCCTACACCCTGAGCTCAATTAGACAGACTAACCCCTGGAGGAGCGGCCGGCTTAGGCACGGCCAATTAGCTTCGCGAGCAATGTCAGAACTCCTTTGAACCGCCATGTCGGCCTGTTGCATAGGCACTGATCGGGGGTGACGACGCTGCAGTGGCGAGCTTCCGCACTGTGACCTATTTTAAAACTAAATCGTGAGAGCAAGGGGGGAAAAAAGGAGCTGAGGATTATGCAGACATCCTGAAGCCGTAAAGCCGCATGGTAAGGCCAGACTGCTGGATAATGGCCATTGTGTTCCAAGTCGGTGAGAGACTTGGGTCTTTCCAAATCACGTCAGGGTGCAGCGTGAATGTATCTTGTTTTATGAACAACGAATTATTCATTTAGCATTTGGCGTTTACGGAAAGACCCATTGAGGAAGAAGATGTCTCTTTACAGGATTACAGTAGCTTTGAAATTTGCAAGAATCTGTGGGAGCGAGGCTTACTGTATAATGTAGGTTTACTGTATAATGAAGCTATTTACATGGGCACATTCTGCTCTGTACAATGCTCTGCACTGTCTGTTATGACTGACATTGACAGGTTTCAGAAGTGAATGTGAGAATGCGAGAATGCGGTGGGACATATTGAAATGTGCTCTACGCAGAGAGAGAGAGAGTATCTTTCACTCTGTGTGAAGAGGGGTCCCCTGGGAAATATTTGCATACATGTGATATGTGTGTGACTTAGCTCTTTCTTTCCCACAGGCAAAGGACCAGAGATGCTCATAGCAGGCCAAAAGCTGAACGACAACGAGTGGCACTCTGTCAAGGTGGTGCGCCGTGGGAAGAACCTGCAGCTATCTGTTGACAATGGCACCGTGGAAGGTGAGGTCCAGAGCCAGCTTTGGACAAACCGACCCTGAAAAAAAGCCCCCTATTTGCATCTGAGCCTCTGTTTGTTATGCTGTAGGCCACATGACCGGGGCCCACACCAAGCTGGAGTTCAACAGCATTGAGACGGGCATCATGACAGAGAGGCGCTTCATCTCGGTGGTGCCCTCCAACTTCATAGGGCACCTGCAGGCCCTCTCGTTCAATGGCGTGCCCTACCTCGACCAGTGCAAGAACGGAGACATCTCCTACTGTGAGCTGAACGCCCGCTTCGGCATGCGCCGCATCGTGGCCGACCCCGTGACCTTCCTCAGTCGAGCCAGCTACCTGGCTTTCTCCACCCTGCAAGCCTACGCCTCAATGCACCTCTTCTTCCAATTCAAGACCACTAGCCCGGACGGCCTACTGCTTTACAACTCTGGAGACGGCAATGACTTCATAGTAGTGGAGCTGGTCAAAGGGTGAGTCATGAGAAAGCATATGCAAACCGCACTCTGGTAGGCTGCACAAAACCATTTTATTTTCAACAAACATTGATGCCTTAGGTCTACAAACACTCATGGCATTTGAAAAGAGGGAAAAGTAATTGAGGCACTCAAAATGTGCCCCAAAAAACTACAGGAGCTACGGTCCACAATTTGCAGTTTGTAAGCAGTAGAACACTTCTTAGCTCTAACTTCAGTGATGTCAACAACCACAGAAGTGTAGCTTGCCTACTGTTATATATTTTTCCCTGCCTTGGCTCTCCTGCTTTCCTTGACATGTTTATAACCAGTGCCACCACTCTCCTATTTAAAATGTACATATTTTATTCTTGCCAATATTTTGAGGTAGAAGTACTGTTGACGCTGCACATGGACTATATCTAATTTTAATCACACAATAATTCTCTATTTTTATTGTAATTCATTGCATCAATAACTTTATAATGGCATTTGAATGACTGTGCACACACTGTTTTCACAACTAACATATATTTATGGTTGTACTATGTGTTCTAGGTACATTCATTATGTGTTTGATCTGGGCAATGGGCCGTCACTGATGAAGGGCAACTCTGATAAACCGCTCAACGACAATCAGTGGCACAACGTTGTGGTGTCCAGGGACGAAAACAATGTACACATTCTGAAAATCGACTCCCGCACTGTCACCCAGCACTCCAATGGAGCCAAAAACTTGGACCTCAAAGGTGATTTATTTAAAATATATATACGTATAAAAAGAATGATTATAATAGCAATGCTCAGCTTATAATTAAACTGAACATAATGCAGTGCCATTTATGTGCGACCTTCCTTTGTACTGTAGGCGGACCAGTAAAAACAATAATAATGTCTGAATCTATTTAGTGCTACAATGCCTTACCCTTCGAAATAGTGGTGTTTTCTAGACTAAAGGGACAATAAAATAAATGAAACGAAAAGAGCAGTAATCTAAGATTGACAACGGTGGATGTAGCGTGACCACGTTCACTAACCTTGTGAGAATCAGCTTGGCCCCATAATTTCTTTATGTGCCAACATTGGCTGTATAGTGCACTAAAGGTCCAATTAAATGCAAGATAAACTGGGAAAAGCATATTTCATTTTTGAAGTTTTGCCGCCAATTTACACCTTTTTAAACCTTTTTTTATCTTTTTTTATTATTATTTTTTGAGCCAGAATGTTATAGGTAGATGTTATTAATTAGAGCCTATCATTTATCTGTTTGCACCAGGCAGCAGGCAGGACCTTCCCATTGCCAATTCAAGTGCACACAGACTTATTTACTCAATTATCATTCCATCAATGACTAGGAGTCCATGAAATTGCTCCATTTTGTGTGCTCCAGATCCCGTTTTGTGGCTTAGGCTGTTGCACTTGCTACCGTGACTGCTCAGGCAATCACAATGTTACTTTGCAGTTAGGTTTTTCCCGGTCCTTACAGACTACGTTTGTTAATTTCCTCACAAACCTCTGGAAATGTTTTTTTTTTTAATTGTAGCCATAAGCTTTAATCTAGGAAACCAGTTTCAATATATTTTTATTTTATTATTTTCATTGGCACACACTGATAGTTTGAGTGTCGTATGTTGGACAGTGAAGGCTTAGAAATGTATCTAATTAAGTGAAGCTTAGTTCAACAATAGAACTCTACAAGTCCCTTTTGTGTTTTAATGTGGTACATCACATTATGGAGGAAGTGTGATATTTTGAATTTGACCCAAAAAGTCGTCTGTGTTTTGTCAGATGTAAAAACGGGCTAAATTAAAAAGGGTCGAAGTACGTGCCGTTTGTCATGGCTCACGCTATGGTATCTGAACTCTTGGACATGTATTGGGATTGAAAATGCCAAAGTTAACATCTGTGTTGTAAGCAAATGCCTTTGCTGTCCAGAATGGTCTCAGACGGATCCCTTTGCAATAATTAGGCTGCCCCAGGCCCTCTAGATTTTAAAATTGTGTTTTGTAAAGAACAATTTGGGCAACCACAAGTCATGTATTTTCTTAGTGTTCATTTTTTTTTATCCAAGATGTTTTTCTGTGTCATTTCCAATACAAGCAGTGACTTTGATGGCCAGGGTTAGTATGCAGAGTAAACCCTCCTCTGAGTAGGCCATAAATCTGTTCAACACACAGCACACTATCATTACTTTAAATGATTTAGCGGTGTTGCCCCTTGTATCCAACACAACATGTCACAAAATGACTTCCTGAGGTTGTAAACTGAAAGGGGATCTGTCTGATTTGAATGCAAACCAGCAGGTTATGTAAGTGCAACGATCACGGAGTCTATCTGTCTTACTTTATCAGATCCGTAGATCTATCAGGGCTATCATAGACATACTGTGTTGACGGCAAAGCCAGCAGTGTAGAAGCTTTCAATGGTCCTCGTTAGACTGACAGCACTGAAGCCTTCGTATATTATCAAACATTGTTTTTTAGAGCTCTTACAGAATCCAGACAGAAATTGCCAGTTGTGAAATCAGATTTTCTTAATTGAATTTGTATATCTGTCTAATCCTAATGAATGCTGCATTTGTATTTGTTAGGGGAGTTGTATATTGGTGGTGTGGGGAAGAGCATGTACAACAGCCTGCCAAGACTGATAGCTTCCCGGGATGGCTATCAGGGCTGCCTGGCCTCGGTGGACCTCAACGGGAGACTCCCCGACCTGCTGGCAGACGCTCTCCATAAGCTTGGGGAGGTGGAGCGCGGCTGTGGAGGTAACGCATGGAATTTGGGTTGTCCCTTTTGGGAATCCGTTTTGCTTAGAACCAATGATGGACAACAATAACGTTGCCTCTTCAAAGAGTCACAAACTTCTGAAAAACGGCATGCGGTGTCTATTCGGTAAACAGTCGACAATATATGCTTGCGTACCAAAGTCCAGGGAGGTCACCTCCTCCCTATCCTCAACTTTCTCTTTCTGTTCCTCCTCCAGGCCCCAGCACCACCTGCACAGAGGAGTCTTGTCATCACCAGGGGGTGTGTCTGCAGCAGTGGGAGGGCTTCTCCTGTGACTGCACCATGACTACCTACGGAGGCCCGTTCTGCAGTGACCGTGAGTACACACACCCGTCTGCATCACTTGAAATGGGTGGTCGAAGTGTACTATGTGGCGACATGACTGAAACGACACCATCACAAACAGTTCATACTTGGAGGCCGAGCCCAAGCTCAAGCTCCACAGATCACAGACTCCCCTAACTGAATCCGCGTTTGACATATCAAGATCAATTGAATTAGGAATATTATTGCATTAAATATTTTCTTACGTTTTGTTGTTTCATTTAATTGAAACAACAAAAGCAGAAGCTATATCAGAAGCTAGCATAACTTTAACAACAGTGTTGATAGAAGTATTGGAAGACACTTATTTAGCGTAACGTCTCAACAAACTGTACGATCTGTGCCGACTTCAAGACGAACATGTTACAGTAAGTGAACACGCATGATTATTTGATTGGTGCCATCTTACAACAGAGCAATGTGCTTTGTGTTATGAATTTTGTTTTCTTGTCTTATTAAATGAAGAATTTTGTATACAATGGAAAAACTGCATATTAAAACTTTAATTGATAATAGTATTAAATTAAGAACAAACATAACATCTTAAACTAGACAGACATCTAAATTGAAATGATGTATTGTGTTTGCATGAGGATATGTATAAGTCGCAGAGCTACAGTCAGGCGCGTTCATATATTTGAGACAGTACATTGTATTTGAATGTATTTAGCAGTTTTCTGTGCTCTAACCCAGGGTCATGTATTGAATGGGGCTCTTCATAGTCTAATCATTGACTAATTTTTCTGCATGATTTCTTCTTTAAAGGGTCCATAATGTAGACAATCGAACGTTGGTGTGATTCCATGTCAGTGAAGTACATAAATATATATATAATTTAATAGTTATTCTATGGTGCTTATTAATTATCTTCCAACTCACATTACTTTAACAGTGCTTACGCCCTTTGAGTGATAAGACTATGTTAGACAAAGAAATATAAAAAATCTTACATTTAGTTCAGTAGATTATTTTGTACAAAAGGCTCCCAATGGGTACTGTAGCAAGATATAAACACAAACATTTGTCAAGTGAACTTCATTAGTTACAGTAGGCCTCATCGCTGCGGTTACGGTTGTAAATAATTACAAACGGTTCGTTTCCATGCTTTATTAATATTGTTTTTGTCAATATTTACACACACTGCTCGGTTTGAAGCCGTCCACAGTAGTTGCAATAGAAACTAGTGAAATTGAGACGTTTTAAAAGTAATCACGAAACCATGTTATTGTGGCTTTTCACGGTGAGCATTTTCAACTTTTTAAAAAAAATGGAAAAGAAGTCAGAACATTTCAATTGCATTAAATGGGTTACATTGGCATGATTTGACATGTGTGAGCTACAGGTACAGTTGGAAATGTGTGTGCTTTGAAATCCACTGTGCACAAGTGAATGGCGGTCCCTACCAACAGCCAATTACACATGGGTACTGGTATACATATTATTATAAAGCCCAACAACTTGTGAACAAGCTGTTCAGGAAGCATTTCCGTTCAACAAGGCTCATTTCAAAACAGGAAATTGTGCTGTCATGACAAAATAACAAGCTCCCATGTTAAGAGCGCCATGACATATTTTCTGGCACTACAATTACCTCAACGCACATCAAATCATCTCTGGAAGCAGAAGCACTTCAATTTGTAGGGTAGAAACATTTGATTATGTTGGCGTCACTTTTGACAAATTAGAACTCATAAGAACATAAAAGAACGGTAACCCTTTTCGTAGATGTTGAAGATAATACTCCAGGGAAATTCAAACTTTGGTGTTGAACGGTTCTAACATCTGTTTAAGCCTAGTTTAGCGAAAACACTCAGCAACCACCACCTGCAAACAGGCTCACGGTTCAGCCTGCTCTGTCAGTAAGGTGAAGCGGATCTTTTTTACATCCAAAATGCATATCAAGCATCCAATGAATGGTATGCGTTGCTCTGCTGAGGATGTACTGTTTGGGTAGAAGTTTTTTTGTCCAGTGTGAATTGTAATTAACTGCGAGCACGCCTTTCTTCATCTAAGCCACCCAGATGTTCTGGGGGTTATTGCTCCACCCGGGTAATATTCTGTGGCTCAGTGTCATTCTAACAATCTTTCTGGAGGGCAACCATATGGAGAGTGTAATCACTGGATAACCTGTGTAATTACAGAAAATTAGTCTGAAATATTTATTATCTGTGTCCACATAGCCTTAATAGGGGGAAATATGAGGAGTGTGATTTTGTGGACGTTTCAGGTAAAACACACTAGATAAAAAAAAGGTGCAAGCACATTGAAGCAGTAGGATAACAAAGTATCGTATGGTAACCACTCACACAAATTAAATATATTATAGCCAACGATTTAGCGTTTCAAGTTTGTTTAAATAAACCCATGCACAATTGACACGATCTTCCTTGCCAAGATTTGCTGCCGTTTGATGTTGCAGACTATTACCATTTATGCAATTACTTTGTATGGACATGTGGCTATATCACATTATCCACAACATAAATATGAATATTTTTTAACACGCTTGTTGTGCCAATCAACGATGCTCATTTTGAAGATCATTAGTCATCTCCTTAACCACGACTCAAACCTCTGGAGGCAAATTCCTCTCTAGCAGATTTGAATTGCACATTAGGTGGTAACTTCTGATGTTTGATTTTATCCCAGGAAAAATATTTTAGAGGGAGAAACATTTTAGGGGGATTTGGCACTACAAGTACAGTAATGTAGAGCTATAATTGTACCATGGCAATACATATTTAGCAACATATCTGCACCTGATAGCAGTGCCAATAAAGTAATCCTGACTTAAACTCACATTCTTTGTTCTTCATTATTCCTCTAATCATAGAAACAATCCAATTGTTTGCATACTGATCTAGCTCAACAGCTAAGCCTTGTGGTGAGATTGCTCATTTTTCTCGG
Source organism: Galaxias rostratus (assembly GCA_036024795.1). Classification (NCBI taxonomy): domain Eukaryota; kingdom Metazoa; phylum Chordata; class Actinopteri; order Galaxiiformes; family Galaxiidae; genus Galaxias; species Galaxias rostratus. The sequence continues at coordinate 6,292 of JAVQJS010058707.1, read as the reverse complement.
TAACTTTGCGACGCAGCTGTGCCCCTTACCTAGACTAAATATGTATGCAGACCTTTATTTATATCCGTGCATTTACCCTCTTGCCTCTTCTTGGCCCATCTGCTCCGTATTCACTCATGGGAAAGTGTGTTGGTTCTGGACACCGCCCATCTCCGCCACGTCCACACTGTTCCTGTATGACTCAAGCTCTAAGCTGCTAGTCTTAGGAAAAGCTCTGCAACGCTTTGTCACACAGGTAACAAAGCAAGAGCAGTTTGTAATTGGCTCGCAAGGCTAGCAAGCCAAGAGCTGGAGATATGTTTAATAGAGCTATGTATTTAAAGACTAGAAGGTCAATTTGAATTGCCAGAACTGCAGGAGGGTAAGACCCAATTGCAGGTGTTTAAGGATGAAGACAATAGAATTTAATATAGCACAGGTAAACAGACTACAGCTGTTGGCAAGGACCATAGACCAAGATTATTCTACCACACAGAAAGAAATTAAGGCGTCAAATGAATACAAACACAGAATAACCAATAAATAAATTGCAAACAAGGACTTAAGGGTCTAAATGAAAACATGTGTGGGCGATTATCAAATAAGTCCAGCAGCACAGTCCAAGTCGTGACACTGAATATACATGCCCTGGTTAAAAAAAAAGTAGAAGGAATGATCCCAGTGGATTTGAAAGAAAAAAGTATTTAAAAAAAGTAAAGAATTGCAGTATTTATGTGAGGTTATGCTTTGACAATTTGTTTAAGTTTGGTCACAGGAAGTTATTAGTCAATTCTTAAAACGCGTGTGTTTTTTTTGTTTGCTTAACAGCCTCTCCAAGCCGTTAAGTGATAAAGTTTAGTATTTGATTCTTTCATTAGGTCATTGTTTGACATCAACACTTAGTTCCACTTCCACAAATAAGCCTTTTAATGATCTGATCTAGTGGACAGCGTTTCATTGCCCTTTTGTAACCTTTAGGTAAGGTGTCATGGCCGGGGATAATTTGATGCAAGCCGATGATGCCCAACAGCTCATTAAAGTGCAAACAGGCACAGGCAGTGTTGAGCTGTGTTTAGCAGATTGGAAAATACCAGCCACCCTGCCAGCAGCTCTCAGATAGGAGGCAGACTGTTTGATGATCAGTCATGGGCTCCTATGACTCACCATGCACACATTGGCTGTAAAGGGAGTTCAATATCGTGTGAATGTCAAACTAAATAATTGGTCAGAGTTTGGACATGAAGTATAATGTCTCAATCACAGCATAACCGAAAATCAATCGATATGTAGTTGAGCCACAGTGTGAGTTTAATAAGGCTATTGTTAGTATGTATATTGTCTTGGTTATTAAAAGCCTCACCCATTGATCCCAGAGTTCCCCAATGCAATGTCTCTGTATGTCTACTTTGCACAGATCCATCCTGTAGTTAGTAAAGAGTAGGCAGTATTCACGCCAGAGGAATTATTGAGTTCCACAGGCGTGAAATAGATTCTATGATTTTCAACAGTGCGGAGCTTGACGTTGCATTTTAATAGATTTTTCTACCCCTGCTGCTCCCTTTTAATTTCCTCTGTTTCAGTGTTTGTACAAAACTGTTCATGCCACATCTGAGATCACAGGGGGGCCTGTGGCTATTTTACCATCTCACAGGACTTCGGTAAAAAAACAAACTTTTGAACGAAACGACAGCAATGTGCTAAACAAGTATATTATTTATGAATGTGGCTTCTGTGGATGGTATAGTAATGTATAGATCCCCATGTTCATTGGTACATGGTTGCCTGCCCCCGTTCGTGAACATGCCCTTCTCCTCATTATATGAGCAATTTCCAATGACACAGTGAGCCAAGTCCCCAGGCTAGCACACCTAGGGAAGTTCATTTCTGTAAAGCAGATGTTTTATTGCCGTGAAACAGGCACACGTTGAGTGAGAGCGCTCACAATGGTAATAAAACACTTTCTCATTTTCTTCCCTTCCCATTCGCCCTTATCTTTCCCCTCAGCAGGGAGCCAGAGGAGCTAGTACAGTCCCAAGGTTTGAGTATGTCATCCTCACTGATTCTATTAAATGAGACTATCATTAAAAGCAATTGATTCTTTTTCTTGGTGCCACTCATGTTATTGTTCACAGCTTTGCCAACGTGCATCTAGCAAAAAAAAAAAGCGATACAAAGTCTGAATTCTGTTCTCATATTCCATTTAAATGAGCATTCCCACTGTACTTGTAAAGATTTCACAAAATATACAGGCATCGCTAAAATTGTTTATGAAATCTGTAATTTACTCCATGAGAGAAATCTTAAACAGCATTACAAAAGTACACATGAATGAGAAATATTAATTGAAAAATATGTTAAAAAAAATGTCTACAAAAAAACTCTCACCGTACATACGCCTTTGTGCATGTGAGGTTTGGGTTCTCAAAGGAGAGTGGAGCCTCCGCCACAGTACAGTGAGCAAGCAATAAAGCTTAGAGATGTCCTAAAGGGGCTGCCTGAGAGGCTGTATATTTGCTTGGAATGGCCTGGGGGAGACGTCTGATTTCGACAGCCATGGGCAGGTGGTACAGACCTCACAATAACTAGGAGCTGGTTGGAGGGCCATGACTTCTGGAGCTGAGACTAAGAGACTGTTATAGCCCACTATTCCCATGGATGTGTGGAATGTCCTTGAGGAGAAAGCCACTTAGTGTATAGGTAAAGAATAGGCAGGAGAAGAGCTTTCTACAGAATAAAACTATAGTGGATACCTGGATACTTTTTGCTAAACTTGCCATGGGTGGAGTTACTGTTGCCGGGAAAATGATAAGGTAAGAGAGTCAGAAAGGGAAAAGCACAGAACTCTAGTCAAACCAATTCGACTATCATTTCCCCACCACAATCATTTATTTTTCACTATGAACCCACGAAACATTTGATACAAACTCGTGTCTCCCTGTCTCAGCTCACGTCATATTTGGAGAGTGCCTGTAGATTGCTCAAAGTATCCTCGACTCTGTGACAACCTGTCCAGTTTTGGGAACTGGCTGTGTTCACCGGCTGAATACAAAACAGACAGTCCCCATCTCTCTCTGACTGTCCCTCTGTGCCCTGCCCGGCTGGGGTGCGCAGAGGAATTCATTTACCACCCAGGCCACGCAGCTACCCAGGCCCAGATGAATGCATTTGTTCCTCCATGCTGGCTCCCAGGGGGCTGGAGCTGCTTGGCCCTTACTGCAGGATCTCTGTTAGAGGAGAAGAGTTACATTCAGTTTACATCACGAAGGCCAGATGCACACACAAACTTACACACACTGACTCACTTACACGCACACACGCACACAAGCACAAACATACAGACACACCAACAGCAGCAGAAATATCTATATTTTCATGTATTTCTTCTCCTAAAACTCAGTCAGTTCCTTGTGACTCAAAGGTGTGTTGTTGATATGGCCGTTATTTTGTTATAATAATAAACCGCTTCAGATTTCAGCTTGATCCAGAAGAACATTTTAAATTCTACAGTTTTTGGCTGTTCTCGCCAACAGCACTTATATCATCAGTGTCTGTCTGTTTGCTGTGGAGTAGGTTTAGTTGTGGTTGACAGGTTGGTAGGAGGTCAGAAGAAAACTTAAGTCATGAGAGTAAATAAATCTATGGAGCACTGGAGGTCACACACTCACACATCAAGCTGACAGTTGTCGGACCGTTAGATGTTTTATTGTAAATTTTGCCTGTATTTACAAACATGACTCACTTCGTGTGAGAATCAGCTGGGAGATTGTACAACTAAACTTGTTCTCTGTAATTGAGTCAAGTTCTGTATGTGAATGTTTGTGTGTTTGTGTTTGCGTGTGGCTTGCCTACAGTATGTGGACATACTTTGTCTAAAGTACAGGGGAGGTTAATGAGAGAAGGGAGATTGAAGTTTCATTTAAGGTGATTGATGATAGCTTTTTGTTCAGAAGTGTTTATCACAGGAGTTGTAATTGCCTTGTTACAAGAAATTAGTATGCCTCATTACTGGAGGATTGCAAACAATGAGTGGCCATAATGTGGTATTGTGAAATGAAATGCCTCACTTGTAAGGCTACCAAGACATGACAATTCTGACACACGTAGAAAATGGTCTCCATTCTCCTCAGTTCATGGTCTGAACAAGAGTGGATTGGGTTAATATTTATTAATGCGTATGTAGTTGCTATTGTTGTAGCTTGGGGAAAATGGGTGAGTTCAGTGTTCAGACATGCATTACTGGTTGGTTATTCTGTTTCGGTCTGTGGTCGATTCCATTATTATCCTCTCTACCGCTCATCTCACAGCTTGCCTCGCCGCTTCCCATCCTGAGCAGAAACCCAGGTGTGTGCCTCCTTTTCTCAATGGATGATTGTCTTTATCACAGAGGTGTGAGAATCATCACGCACACCACTCTCAACTCTCTGCTGTTGACTCTCAGCGCTTGGCTCGCTGTGTTGCCAAAGACGCTGGTGTCTGGGAGACGTCAATATTTCTCCACCAACCATTTCCCTGCAACCATCTCGACACATACCAGTCGATATCTGTCAGCTTTCAAATGTTAAGATCATAATTTGAATACGCCATGTCTCTTCGTTTTAGTGAGCAATATTGCGAGTGGGAACGGACTTATACGCACCTCATCGGTTGGTGATTTGACACATTGACACATTTGCATCCTTACTAGCTCTAACACGAGGTCCCCTCATTTGTGAAGAAAGTTAGATCGGGTTTTTGGTCTATATTTGATTTTTATTTTTTTAAACTAATCCTGAACACTTCTGTGATCCAATTGCTCCCTTTGAGACTTCCCAGGACTTTTCCAATCTTCTGCATGAAGAAATATCAATATCAGCTGCAACAACTTTTATTTTAAGGTGGTTGTTTTACCACCATTTTTGCCCCCATTTTTATTCAGCCTTGCTCTGGATAACATTATGCTGTGCTCTGTAGGTGCACAGCAGCCTTGGCACCCTATCAAAATAGTATAATTTTTTTTGTCAGACAGGGATAGATAGTGTTCTGCAGAGATTGTGTTAATGAGCTGACACAAAACTACACTGTTTACAAAGAGACATTTTCTGTTGGATTTGCCATTTGTCTCTGGACAGAGGGATTCTTTTTGACGGTTCCCTGTGTTAGCATTTACTGGGATCGATTAACATAATAATCATAATTAGGCTGCAAAAAGGTGTCGTTAGTGCTTTTATGAACTTTCTTTGTTTGTGTTTCTTCCAGATCAGGGTCAGACTCAGAGAAGGCTCAATTGTCCATGAAATGTCCTGTCCTGAGGTTCACCCACCATGTGCAGTCAAGCGTGACAAAGTGCAGCGTGATCATAGGAAGGAAGGAATGGCTCACGGCATATGTTAGCAATACTGGCCAACCCGAGCACATGCATAATGCCTGTGGTCCCAGCAGGCCCCCTGCCATCACACCAGCCTGCCCACAAACAGCATAACCCGAACAGTGATGAACACAGCCAACCCAGGTCCAGTGGAGCTTCAGGCTACACATGGACAACTCTGTTAGTGTCACCTGTCTGACTCACAATGCACACATTAGGGCCCCGTTAGGAGAACTTTCTCTGTAAGAAAATAGTCATACAACGAATACAGTCTGTCACCTAGCATGTTCCTTTGTTTTTCGCTATGCACGGGGGTTGGGGTTGTGCTGATGCTATTATTGGCTTGTATTATAGAACGTGCCAGGCAGGGCCCATTTTGGTACGTTTCTCACGTACAGGCATTTCATACCTTAAGCCGCCATTTTAGCATCATTGGTTTTCAGTGTGCCGGTAAATTGACCTTGCCTTTTATTGAGTGCCATGTTTTTCTCTATGGCTCAGTGCTTTCGCACAGGTGCTGTAAACAAAATGCTGAACACGTGCTGCCTGTCTAGTTCCAGTGCGTGGGTATCACAGACCACAGGCTACTTGACGACGCGCTTATCTGAAGGCCCCTCACGCAGAAAGACGGCTCTGAAATATAAACCCTGTGTCATCAGGCTTAACACATGTTGAGAAATGTGTGTATTTCAATATCTAAGTTGTTATGCAGAGAGGCTGTAGCTCACACTAAGGCAGCTTGATTACGTAGAGGGTTCTGAGCGGCATTGCTGCTTTCTCACACAGGGACACAATTTTCTCTCTGCAAGATCTTTTACTCATGTTCTGTTTTGGAATAGAGACAGTGCCTATTTGTTTATGCTGCCTGCAGCACTCTCTCTCTCTCTCTCTGTCTCTCTCGCTCTCTCTGGGTCTCTCTCTCTGTGTCGCTCTCTCTCGCTCTGTCGCGCTCTGTCTCCCTCTATCTCA
>JAVQJS010058684.1:0-30604 GCA_036024795.1 Galaxias rostratus | reverse complement strand
TATTTTCCTTGCACATCAAATTGTTTTAATTGACTTTAAAGGTGGTTAACAAGTGAAGTTGAATGGATAATATTAATAATGCAATTTAACAAGAATATTGCACATGGTTTAAAAACAAGAACGACGATAGACAAATCAAAAAGGAACCCATAACAGAGGTCACAATTTGACCCCACAGGGGTGAAGAATTCACCCAGGGTAAACAGAGAGCCTAGACCTCGACAGCTCTACCAAACAGAAAGAGACAGGTGTTCATGTTGGCTATCATGTCAGCTAAATAATGTGGTTGATTCGTACAAAAATTGGCGGCCCAACAGAGACCCGAGAGACCCAATAATATTACAAGATAAATTCTCTGTGGTGGCTCACTGGTTAGCACTGATACCTCAAAAGTAAGAAGGTTCTGGGTTAAAAACCATTGCCTGTCCAGGTGGAGTTAACACGTTCTCCCCGTGTTTCTGTGGATTTCCACTGGGTACTCCAGTTTCCTCCCACCACCATAAAAAACATGTTTAGGGCTAATCGTCCCGTCGGTGCTCTGAACAAAGGCACTGGCATAGAACTGGAGCAGGTCAATTTCTCCCTACCGGGCTTGGTCACCTCTGCAGAAGAGAAGTCGTTCTCAGTTAGACTTACCTGGTGATTAACAGTATAAAAAAACAAACAAACAAAAACTAATTGATGTTACATAATTTATTTTAGAAAAAAGTATGGGATGCAGAGATCCTATTGGATGTATTTGACCAGTCAAGTTGAATAGCTAGATATTTGACCAGCCAAGTTGAATAGTATGCTGGTAACTGATTACTTGAAAAACAGTGAAGTACTTGAATAGTGAAGCACTTGACCTACCAAGTTCAATAGTGATGTGTTTACTCTCTACTACACGCAATCCAAACCAGTTTGGCTTGGTTAGCCCCAGGAGGGACACAGCAGCTAAATGTTACCGTCCGAAAACAGATATGTACCTGGCACATGTCTTATTTACTTGTCCTTTCCCATATGTGAAATCCTTCTTTATTCACCTTATGACCTTAATTCATGTAATGGTACATTTGCATGGGGTTTCCTTCAAATGCTCACCATATTCTATTAAAGATGTGAAGAGGCTTTCTAAAACAAATATGTGACTTTCTTATTTGTTAAATTGCAGCAAAATCCTTTCTTTTGACAGAATTGCAAAACAGTAAAAGGCCAATTCTGTACCAGCGTACCTCTCAGTCTACTGGATTCCTCGGGCACCATTCGTGAGTGACACTAAGCTTTGAACACACACAAGTCTACATATTAAATAGGATGGGGAAATCCTTTCCTGATGATCTCCAGCTAAAAGGACTTTCACAATCACAAGTTTGCAGCCAGTGCCAGTCGGAGCCGGCTAGCGTACTGCTATGGAGTGTTGAAATGTGCCTTAAGGCTAAGACTACAGACGTATACAACTGGGGTCCCCCTGTCCTAGATGTACATAGATCTGCTACCCAATCCTGCCTGACGAGGGGGCCTTTTGAGGTGGCAGAGAAATCCCCCGTAAGATTTACTGTCACTCTAAATGGGGGGGTGAGCAGTTGCTGCCCAATGCTGATGGTCCTGTGGGGAAGCATCTGATTGGGAACGGACAGTTAGTACACTGTATACGTCCTAAGAGACTTTACTCCCTGGTCGTTCTGGACCAAATGACCTGCACTTTCTGTACATTTCAATAATATAAGGTTGTGTTATGAGCCAGAGTTTTTTAATATCAGGCTGGCAAAATCATCAAACGTCTCCGTTTTTAAAAGCTGAGAACCCCCTTTGGAAATAAGGGTGGTGATCGGGTACGAGAAGTGAATTGATCTGAGTGAAGTTACAAGGTGGTATCGTGCTTAGCGACTCATAGCGCATGTGTGACGAGGCCCTCCCCGGGTCTTTATGTAACGTGTTGACACCTCTATTCCTGAACATGGTCCTAAATAAGGTCAGGATCCTACTAAAGGTTACTATGTTAACCCTGACACGAATGCAAACACCTCCCTTCACATGATCACCTGAGGCGGGTAACTGATTACTTGAAAAACGTATTTTTTCCCTAGAACAAGTTAAGTGTGGTTTTACTTGGACATTGAAACATTGTTTAAACTGAGGACAATTGTTTTTACGGGAATGCTCCAAAGAATCTGAAAAAACAGTCATGAAAAACTACTCGCTAACGACTGTTTAAACAATGACACGACCACTCTTTCACTCAAAATGAAACCATCTCACGGTAGTAGCAAATAAACCTCTCAGGACTACAACTCATAAAAATAATTTAAAAAAAGAATGGGAAATTTAAGTTCTCATTGTAATGTGTAGTTAAAAGTATTAGAGTAAGGATGTAATTGTAGACCACTAAATCCCACACATTTGATCACTCTCAAGGAATACAACGATCTTAAAAGCTAACACCTAGTTCTTTTGTTTACTACAGTACCAAGTAAAGACAGATGGCTAGTAGAAAACATGCTAATGGTTAATTAGTGCAGGGTACAGATCCCCAACAACAGACACAGCTGTAGCCCTACTATTCCCAGAAGGGGGACACCTGACCCACATGGCTTCCAGTTTCATCTCTTAAATTAAGCATGCTTGGATTCCACAAGCTCATTGCAGCGGGCCCCCGGCCCTTAGATCCTAAATGGCAGCTGCATGTTCCATATTCCCAGCATTACCCCCTGTAATCTAGGTAAAAAGTATTCATAATCTGATCACAACCAAAGCCACTCATACTGTATCATTCCACTAAAAAGGTATGTTTCCCAGCAATGGTGCATCTTTCACAATATTCACCATCGAAAACAAGTTTGTGGCATGTGGATATGTATTTTTCAATACCTAACCATCCCCATGGTGTGCTTACACTCCATGACTTATTTGACTTGTGAATGTGCTTGGAAGGCAAAGCCTCGAGAGGTCAAAAATGCTTGTTCACAGATTAAATTTCAAAAGGATGAGCTTTTGCTAAATGATGAAACACAATATTGACAACGTGTCAACAACATTACATCAATACATTACAATATGAATATTGATATTGCTTTGCTTCCATTTTGCATGCCTGCCCGCAATCCTAAAAGAGGACAGTCATTCAAAGCCATTTCCAACCATCCGATTTTTTCAACCCAGTTAACTCAACTATTACATCAACACATTTTCTTTGATATGAATACAGTACAGACCATACAGTACAGACCATACAGGAATGTTATGACCAGACAAGCACATACCTATCGAGGGCCTCCATGCTAACAGTAGGGCTGACATCGAAGGGGTCCTCCTGGGGTGATATAGGGCCAGGGGAGTCCTGAGTCTCTGGGGGTGAGGCCATCTCTATCCTCTCGGGGCCGGGCCCACTCAGCTCCAAGGTCGGGCCCGGGGACACAACCAGGGGCAAAGGCAGTAGCCTTCTGTGGGGCAGGCCGTCAGAGGGGCTGGGGTGGGGGACGGCTCGGACCACAGGCTCACTCCTCGCCTTCCTCACCTGTGGTTGGATCACAAACAAAAGCGCACGAAAGGTGAGCGAGATCTCTACAAACATCACCCCAGGTAAATCAAACCTACTAATGTTTATGATATGGAAGGTAGACCGAACACACATATTTTATGTTGAATTTCAACTTTTCTATAAAACTCGCAGTTGAGCTATTTGCCAGTCAATCGACGAGGCAAGTGACTGGTCCAACAAAAAGACATAGGAGAAAAAAGTGAAAATCAGGCTTGAAACCCTTGTGGAGATCTTACCTTGCTGACCATGAGTGGATTTAAATAGGGTGCATCTTGGCCTATCGAATACGAGAAAAATCTCAACCTCACGACAGCGAAGTCTCGACGAGCGGAACGCATGTCCAAAGTGGGTTTGCAACAACGTGTGTATGAATGATTAAAGAGGCACAGGGTTGGTACAATGGAGGTGTATGTGTGAGTGAAGGCAAGCAGTAAAATTGAACTATTTCATTTCAACTATGCAAAGAAGAATTTTTTTTTCGTGCAGCAGTGGTGTAGTCATTTTCAGGCCAAATGTGGCGAACTCTGGCTTAGAAACTAAAGGTCTTGTTGGCAGCTCAAACAAGGCTTTTTTGCACCACAAACAACCTGTAATGGGTTTAAACAACACCACTGTATTGATTGTTGGCACAACAACCAATGAGAACCATGGAGCAACTAACATTGATGTACGTGTTCAAAATGGGACCTCCCCCTTTTGGAGCTGGAAAAAATGGATTTAATTACATTTAAACAGTCGCCGCAGGGAAAACGGCCACTTAAAACTTGGGAAATAGAGACCAAACCCGCAGTATGGATTTAGCTCTTTTTACACACAGGGCAAATTGATGAATGGAATAGTAAAGAGGTGGCAACAAGGTCATCAGTAGGGGATTAATTAAGCTCTGTGGCACAGGGTCTCCTACTGTCTCTTCACAGTTATAATGATCATACATTTAACAGGACACAACATACACTTCATTTAGAATCACATAACCTGCATTCTTAACTAATGACCTCGGAAATTACCAGTTTGACAGAACAAATCTAATTGGCAACTGTGATTTCAGCTTAAGTGACCAAAACACCAGCCCTGGCCTAGTGGGAAGCGATTGGAATTGCAGCAGTTAAGGATTAGGTGGGTCAGCCTATACCTCTGAATTATACTATGTAATGTAAAACCGTACCTGTTAATGTGTAAATGGAGAAATAATTCCACTTCTACGAGATTGCCACTTGAAAAATAAAGGGCTTGGCCACGATAGAACAATAGAAGTGTTCTTTATGGTGCTAAATTGCTACAGTGGCTATTTGGTCTAAGTTTCAAGTATATTGAGACTGGAGCTATTTTAAAATAATAAGTAATACAATTCTAATGCTGCCGTTACCATAAGAACAAAATGTTTTCTTGCATCATTACATTCCAATTAGGCCAACATTTGCTAAGTGGTAAACTGAAGTGAAGCTGTTGCACACCTTTAACAAGTGAAACAATTCAGAGACAAAGTAGTAATTGCGGGACCCTTCAAATGATTACCAGCTTGCAGTAACCAATCATATTTCTCCCAACTAGACATTGGACTGCACTGGTTTAGATGCTCACTCAAATTAACAAACAGGTTCCATGAATGTACAATTGTGATATTTATGACATTTTTCTTAGAAGTTAAATAAACATATGTCACCTTAGGTCAGTGTGGATATATAATAACAAGCTGCTTTTATGAGAATCCACATCACTGATAACTTGATATGCAATAAAGATGAACAATAACACACCCCAATGAAACTGTTTTGTCAATAAAACCACCTTGTTATGAATCAACCAGGACATGAGTGGATTATCAGTAAGCCAAAAAGCAATACCAAAACCTGGAACTGAGTGGGGGCTGGTTACAAAGTCTTCTATATCTATCGATTCAACAATACAACATAACTTATCTTTTTGTATTATTTATAGATTAAAGGAATTAACTTTATGACAGCAAGTAATAAAAGTGAGCCGCTAAGATAAACTTGACACACCTTTGACATGTCCATCAGTTAAAAAGAGACAGCAAAGTCAATACGGGACCCTTCAGTTGATTAGCTAGCAGTAACCATTCTCACGTTTCTCCAATCCAGACGTTGACCTGTGACAGATAAGCACAAAGTGCAACATGGCTGTATGGAGCTGTTACGATATCTAGACCAGAGGGGAGCGTGCCTTAGCGGAATGGAAATATGTTATGGTACATTTATAGCAAACTGACTCACACGAGACAGCTTGATGGGACAGAGCACGCAAGCAACGTATGCTTCATTGGGATGGTTTGGCTGTGTGCCATGCCATACCTCCACACGCTTCTGTCCCCAAACGACACTTGGCACTGTAAGTTTTGGTGTATGTGCGTATTTATAGTTGTGGATAATCGTGTGTGACAGTGTTACACCGATGTACCATTGGGTTCAGCCATTTTTCCTGGCCACGGGCCACACGAAAACACTGCTTGTGACTTCCAACTGTCAATCTGGCCAAACAACCTCAACAACAAGCCACATATCGTGTCATTAGTTAACCCTACGCCAACCCATCGTCAACCTTTATCTGCGCTGGTTTAGATACCTGAAACAAAAAAGTGAGCGTTTGAACAACCGATGAGCAATAAAGATTTGAGATAACTTCATGGGAGGAGCTCATCAGACACTCGGGCCAATCCGAGTTCGAGGGCTGGATGACCTCAGACCAAATGGGGCAGTAGATAATGAAACCGACGAGAGGCCAGGCTGCGCCCACTGAATGATTAGGCATAAAGCGACAGCATGACTCACACCCACAAAAGCAGACACTTACACGGGCCAGCTCAGCACTAGATTATTACGTTATCGTTAGTTAGACAATTAGACGTAGAAGTGTGTGGTTAATAAATATGCATGTTACATAACAATTAGACATGTCTCTGATGGTAATCTTGTTAAAGGATGATTGCAACCGAAGGCCTTTGGTGGCCCAAGCACTCGTTCGGCCATTAAATTATTTGGCAAAAGAAAAATTGTCTGTGTGAAATTTGCCCCTTCTCTCTTTTCTTGATTTTAGTCAGTGAAGATGCTGTACCTTCTTTTTCCTTGGTGTGGCAGTAGACGTTTCACTGGAGGACTCTACCAGGGGGTCTGAGCTGTCCAAAGGACTGCTGTGTACAGCCTACAAAAGGTCGATAGAGAGGAAGGTAAACGACAATGAAGACATAATTACACACTCGAGTCGTTCAAAGACAGGCGATGCCCAAGAGAAGACATTAATCCCAGTTCTGCAATGGAACCCTAATCTATAATTTCAAGAGCACTTAGCTATGTTTTTGCAGAGCTTGAGTAGGGAGTTAGCTAATTACTGCAAGGTAAAAAAAAAGCAGACTTCCAAAAAGTATTCCATACTTAATCACTTTAGATCACATGTTTGGTGTTAAAACAACTATGCACGGGACTATGCAAGGTTTGCACGGAGAGTTCCACATAGGGGCATGTGCCGGCACTGCCACCGACACAGACCTAAACACTTTTTCCATAACAAGGGTATTCAAAGTCACAAACACACACCTTTTTCTTTCTGGATCCTGTTGTAGCCTTTAGAGGCGGGGTGGGAGCTGACTTCTCTCTGTGTGTGTTCGTCACGTGTGCTTCCTTGGGACACCAAATAGACACAAAAATTAGAACACACACACACACACACACACACACACACACACATAGACACGCACCTCCACTATAGAGAGTCAGACTTCGGAAAAAATCTTGCTATGAGCATTATTGAACCCCTGGCCTGGCAAATGGTGTGAAATATCATACAGCACCCTTATTCATTCTAGAGTTGATTTAGGAGGCCTGGTTCTATGTGAGATTTACTTTTGTCAAAGAGCCAGAATTCAGACCAGATAAAGCCGGTCATAGCCAGCAGACTGGCCGACTATTTCCTGCAACCTCAATGCAAAAGGTCTACACAGTGTCTGCTCCTGGGCCTCAGCATGACAACACCATTCGGATGTCATTACATCATTGCGAGAATGACAGAGAGGTGCTTTTTTGGCAAAGAGTCTTTACCAAATCCCAGCCAAATATCAAGAGACATTTGGGAGACACAGCAATAAATCCCCCCAACAGGCTTTGTATCTTATTTCTTCTCATTTTTATTTTTTCACAAACCACTGACAAATGTTGATATCGATCCTCTATGCAGAGGCAGTGCCATCTGGAGCACAGGGAGCTTTCAGATAAGGCCGCTTTACAATTGGACACAGTGTTGCCAGGTGTTGTAGCAGAAGGTAAGGTAGAAAACTATAAACGAGCTATGATTGGCTAACTTGCTAATTAGCCAACATTGGTCGTGGCTGCACATGTTGTCAATGTTAACTAGAGCCTGGGGCCCAAAGGAAATACAGGCATTACCTGCTAAGGCTCTCCTTATGAACGTAGTAATTATTACCCTGAGCTTGTATATGGCCATACGGCCAATGTCAGCAATACTAATGCACTGATTTTGATTTTATTTACATCAAGAAAATGGTAGCAATTTTACTTAGAATTATTTAAACGTAGGAATAAATTATCCCAATACAACGATTAATTATTTTGTGAAGCGTGTCCTCGGTTGCATAAGTGGCGCGTTAAGGTTTGACAGGTGGGTTGTTGTGGGCCTCCAGGCTAATTCTGCCTCCCCGGTTTTGCCGGGTCAGCATAAAGCAGCCACCCAGGGGTTGACCTTCATCAGATGTCACTCTAAAGCACCGGGCCGCGGGCTACTCTAGGCGCTCGAGGGTCAGCGTGTCAGGAATAGAAACTTTTGCTGGGTCAACTTTGGGCCCAGACAGACAGCAGAGTCTGCTGAGCGTGGCCTCACCCAGGAATGTTACATACCACAGGTATCCTCAGCTTTGAATTACCCCAAGTCATGCTGTTCTTCCAACGACACGCAGTCATACTACCGTTGCATATCTGATCGTTTTTTGGGGGGTTTCTCAGTGACTCCTACTGGGAAACAGGACAGTGCACATCAGACTAAAGCCTCAGAACGGACCGGACAGCCAAACCTATTACTCACAACTGCAATTCCCTCAAATATCCCTCATTTGAAAGACTACATTTAACTTAAAAGCTCTTAAAAATAAAAGTGGCTGCCTCTGTCAGGTAGGAGCGGAGGCCTAAAAAGCATCTCAAACGTACTCCTGCATCGCATAGCCCAAAAGTTGGAGGGTTAGCATGAGGGAATCCCACATTACCTTGACTATGATGAGGTTGGGGTGCTCCTCCGGGATGGCTTCTAGGGGACAGTCGGTCCGGTGGTCAAAGATACTGCTATAGTTCTGGATCAGCTTGGCCATGATCTTGTTGCAGATGTTCTGCTCCTTCATGCCTTCAAACCCCGAGGTCACACTGGGTTTGATGAACAAAAGGAGCGGGGGATGAACAAAAAAAACAGAGATAGAAAGCTAAGAATAGAAAATATTTACTTTACTGAAATTCTAAATAGATAGAATTCACAAGATGAGCATCAACGGGAGTTTAGAAAACCATGTCACACAGGAAACTGGCTACCCGTTGTAGCTTCTGACCACCCCAATAAATATGGTATTTGGAACAAACCACAAAAATGCCAGGTGAAAGTAATTCTGTTGTACTATTGTACCTGTACTATTATAACCTTGGTTTAAACCTACAGTCGTTCCACCAGGTCAAGTCAGTTCACTCACCCTTTGATATCCCTGATGTAAATGGATACGGATTAATCAGTTGGGCAAAATGCAGAGAGCTGTATCTGGTCTAATTTTACGCCCTAGACACACGCACGCACGCGCACGCGCACACGCACACGCACACACACACACACACACACACACACACACACACACACACACACACACGCACGCACACGCACACCATAAATGATCCCTTACGAAAGGAACATGTTGTACAGTCTAAGTATGATCACATTCAGCAATTTTCATCCAGGGATTTCCTGACATCCCGGCACAGTGATTTATCATTGGAGCTGCCAGCAACCACAGACACAGGCAGGCGGAGGAGTGCGCAGAGGGCCAGGGGAATGCGCGCTTTCAGCCACCCCAGAGTGGAAGACAGGAAGGTGAGGACAGAAGGTGCCACGTGAGCTGATATGTGTGTGTGTTCATTAGACACCATTTATGAGCGACAAGATAGGGCGTCTGGAGCAGCAGGTTCAAAGAGGTGCGGTGGCATAGCGGTAAGATATCAAGCATCCTTCACGTCTTAAAATAACATTCGTGGGGCTATAAAGCAAATAAGCCGGCCCATACAAATCCCTTCGTTGACAGTGGGTGTAAGAACTGAACAACTATGGTTAGACATAGGAGATGTTTGTAGAACCTTGTAAAAATCAAATTCAACGACCTGTAGATCAGCACATCTTTACAAAGTGTTGACAGTCCAGACAGGCTAAGTCCGTCATAGAAAAGGAAAGACGACTGCATCTAGACTCGTTCTAGGGTCGGCTGTTCTGCCCCACGACAGAGTGAAACGGATGTGACAGAAGAACTTTCGAGGGGAAATACAAACGGGAGACCTAAGGAACAAGAGCTCCACAGAAGCCTGTCCTAGGAAGACAAACAGGGCCACAACATAGCAAGTGTGGGTGTGTGCAAGACAGCACATGGCAGATTCTGAGACAATGTGCTGACAAAATCAGGGGTGTGGTGTATTTCCACTGACAACTCTTGAACATGTGGCTGGCTTAGACGATACATGGATGTACTTGCTTTTCGGAGTTGCGGGGAGTGGAGTACTTGCTGGGAAACACAAACATAGCCTCAAGGCCAACCCGATATATCTGACAAAATGAGCTTGGCTTGTGCAGTTCTTCACGTCGATTCACGTACAGCCAAGGCAACACTGGAGCCCTTGAGTGGCCAAGAACACCACAAAGAGTCTGGCACAACTTGCAGGATGCATATTCAGTTACTCCCCAAGCAGATCTTTCGCAAATTTAAAAGGAATCATAGGCACAGATCCCAAATCCAAATGTGCACAGCAGACACCAAACGTAAAAAGAAGGTTTTCGATGTAAGTGATGCTCTACAAAAACTACAAAACTTCGACTGAAGTGGTTGAATCCTCAAGAAAACAAGTTAAGATCTTAAGTACTTTTCCAGTATGAAAATGTTTGTACGTAGTTTGAATCATGGCAGGAAATCACTTAACTGCATTTAAAACTCTGTTATTGACTTGAGACCAAGAGACAAATCTGACAGAATTAGAGAGGGGGTGTATATTTTCTGAAGGCACTGTGCAACCATTACAGGGCAGATTTACGAGTGGACTCTGCATTCCTGCCGTGACGGCTCTATAAGTGTCAGTGTGTTGTGGAGCTGAGTAGAAGTTCTCACTGTACCGGCTGAGCTGCGGCACCCCCTGTCGGACAGTTGAACCTCTCTCTTACTACAGACGAGAGCAAGCGATGGACAGACTGATCAACAAGGATGTCCTTACTAAGAATCCCAAGTCCAAATGAGCTATCCCCACTGCCAATACACCCCTCCCATTCTCACTGGAAAACGTTGGGTCCGAAGACGGTGGCCAGGTTGAGGGCGGTCATGCGGTTGTCCTTGTGATTCTGGTCCACCTGGGTGAGGAACAGGCAGAGGTAGCGGAGGAGCGCGTAGTGCAAGTCTGGCAGCTGCAGGAGCAGCTCCCTCAGGTCAGAACACGAGCCGTCATCGGTGAACTCTGCAAATACCACAACACAAAGAACACAACCACAGAATGTTCACTGTACAAATGTTCAGAAAGGTGGTAGTAGGAAATCTCTGAAACACTGTTATCTATTTTGCAGATAACAACACACAACTAATGCACAGAACTGTAGCGCCGATCAATACACAATGGACAACATGCACGTAAACAAGTGAAAGTCAGAAGGGAAAAACAAACAGGGGCTGCATTTCCTAGTGCTTGCTTGAATTCAATGAGCAAGTCCTCATTACAAGCAGGAAAACAGATCTGATATGACTTAGTTCTCCTGATGAAAACACACACAAAAGCCTAAGAACATTTAATCTGACAGAGTCAGCAGAGTCCTCAAGCAGGCTGTTATCATTCAAACAGGGGTCAGGGTCAGGTTACGGTAAACACATGTTGAAATGTGGCGCACTTAATGTACCAGTCTTTTCAAACGTGACCACACTTTTACTCCGCCAGGATACGGAGGTGTGCTCAGCTCTGATTAAAATCAAATAAACACTGGCTTGGAACATCTAGTATGATTGTAATCGTCCCTGGGCAACGCTCACTTCCTTTGGGCCCAGAGGAAATGGCTGGGAGATCTAAAAAGAGCCCGCAATCATGCAATCTGAAATTTGGCGAGTGGCTCTCGTAGCAGCCAGATTGGAGATGACGGGAGACAAGCATTCACCCCCGCCTCATGTGCAATGGCTGAAGGGTTTTCGGATAATACTGTTGCTAAAGACTGGGAAGGTGCGGAGAACGTGAAGATATTTCACGGTATCACAGAGCAACAGTTGGGTCAATGGGTGGATTAATGGAAACTTCTGTCAATGAGCTTCACACAGTGATGCAAGACTGTGTGGTGTGTGTTTTTGGGGTCTGGAGGACAGTAACTGCTTGTAGCTTCTAGGCAAAATTCTGCATCAGTTTTTACAGTGGCACGTACAGTATAGTAGTGAGAGAGAGAGAGAGTGTGTGTGTGTGTGTGTGTGTGTGTGTGTGTGTGTGTGTGTGTGTGTGTGTGTGTGTCTGTGTGTGTGTGTGTGTGTGTGTGTGTGTGTGTGTGTGTGTGTGCGTGTCTGCATGTGTGTGTGTGTGTCTGTCTACAGGGAAAACTTTACAGGCATATGCTGCAGGGGATTAAATGATAAAAGCTGCATGGCCACACACCAGACAGCAGTTCCATCAGAACTCTCATTGCTAGAATTCATATTGGGAAATTTCATCCTGTGAACTTCGTAAAGGCCATTCACCAGGGAAATACAAGACCAAAATACTGGGCCCTTAAGTTGAACATGAATAAACAAGAAAAAGCAAATAAAATCACGACAATAACGATCAACAATAGCCCTTTGTCAGGGTGTGGGTTTCCTCTCTAATTATTGGTTTTAATGCCTCGTCTGTCTCATTATGTCCTCCTGGCTTCTTGTGTTTGATTGGTTCTATGTGTATTTGGGTTGGTATGGTAGTCCTGCCTTATGTTTGTCCTTGTCTGTGCTTAGTTCAATGTCGCATGAGGTCTGTAAGCCTTCCTCTTCTCCTAAAATAAATACTCATTTTCCTCTCCACCTGCGCATGGGTCTACTCAATTTTACTGGGACGTAACACATGAGGGTTTGATGTTGCCAGATGAGAGCTGCACAATGGAGAGCTCGGCCAGTCAGCCACAGGATGATGGACGCCACCTTTAGGAGCGCTAAAGGGAAGGAGGTGGGAAAGACTTTGAAGAAAAGCCTCAGTAAGTTCTCGCAACCTCCTACCTCACCCCCATTGCGCTTCTCCAGCCAGCCCTAACCTGCTGGCTCTTTCAACGGTTTATGCAATCTGTCACAGGATGGTAAAGCGAAGTAGACGCAGGCAAATGGTGAAAACAAGTATTTATTCAGAGGAAAACAGGAAGGCTACAGAGCACACACACAACAATGAACAACGGAAGGACAAACCCAAGAGACAGGACTGAAACACCAACGACCAAAACACAGAATCGTTCTAACACAAGGTACCGAGGTGGACACAATGACAACCACGAGGAAAGATGGGATCAATAAGAGAAAGCCTTCCACACCAAAATCCTTTTCCCATTGTAGAATATGTCGTTTGTTCTATAATATGCCTTGATTGGTGGGTATGCAGCAAGGAGAATAACTCATGTGGTGCAGTGACACACGCAAGTCTGGACGTTGAAGGCAGAAAGCCATGACAGTGTTTAGGAACCACCGTGCTCAAAAGATCAGCAAGATCAAGGGGGGCAATCTGCAATGGCTGGTAGCAAAGAATGTGGATGACATCATCCTCTGACTGCTTCTATGTGGAGTCGGAAAAAAGATCCACCCAGTTTGGGGACAACAAAATGATCAGGAAAAACTCCTCAGGACATTTTCAAAGTCCTTTATCTACGTTTTCTTATCCAGGCAGTCAAATGTTGAATGAAGAATGATATTGAACTGACAATGACAACTCACAAAGTTTTTGGTGTACCTCTGTTTGGCACCTGTGCCAGAAAACATGGAATTAAACCTGGCAGGGACACATTCGATACTCCTTGACGTTTAACATGACCGGCTTTTGTAGTTCTGTTTTTATGGAGCGATTTTAAATTAACCCCAAGTGTTCAGTTTTCTCTTTGTCAATCGATTTTATATGTAGATAATGTTGAATCAATCCTGCTTCTAGCTAACGGTTACTGCCACCACCCTTTGTCCTATTGGAAAGGCACCAAATCAATCTTACTCGGTATACAAAGTCGCTGCCAGGTTGTATTCCAAACAGCAGCCGCCCTAATGGGCTCCCTGGCCTAAATACCAGACACAAATAATAGTCATGTGATGGATTAGAACTAACCAGTGGCTTGGCCAAAATGGGGATTCCAATCACAGACTTATTTAGATGATAGAAAATAAAGAAGGGTAAATCAAGGACAGGGACTCACTTTACCTTTTATGGACTCCAAATATAGCTGTCCCCCCCTTTTCTGGGCCCCGGAGGCGCGCGCGTGCACACACACACACACACACACACACACACACACACACACACACACACAGAAACTCACTGATAAGCTGACTAGGCGAATCCAGTCCCCTTGCCGACTCAAGTCCTAGCCAGTGTGTATTTTGTTGAAGGTGTGAGCTGCACGGAGAGTGATCAGTTACCCAAGCATGGAAACGGTGCCTATGATGCAGACACTTATCGTGCGCATGTGCATTTCAGGGTCGTAAACTTAGTTCACTGAGACACCATAAAACATTACCATTGAAGTCTTTCTGTCTCACCTTGGTGTTGACGTAGGACAGCCAGTCGCACAGTGGAGTCCACCAGACCCTCAGGTAAGTCTCTGAAGTACTGTTTGAGCAAACTGGCCAAGGTGCATATGTCTGTGCCCTCAGACAGGAAGTCCACTTCCTCGCCATTCTCCAGCCGCCGTTTCAGGGATTCCACAGCACGTACATTGCCGTTAACCCTGAACAAGCCCTCCTGCTTCATTCCTGGGGATGAGGAGGGAAGATATTGACTGTTCAGAGGATAAATGCAGACTTTTTCAATCAAGGTGTATGTGGTTAAAGAGACGGATTGTATGAAATGATGGCCAACAATGGCTGAAAAAAATAAAGGTAAAAAAGAGGAATGGAGAGATAAAATAGACAGCTGATATGTCCAGTCCTTCTTTAAAGTCACCCTGCATTTAATAGGCTACTCAAAAGGGTGGACATCATGTATGGATACTTTTACGTTTACTTGCCCAGTGTTTGTATGTACGTATCTATCTGTCAGGCACCTTGCTACTACGGGGTTGCCTTTGTTGCAGTTATCCTTTCAGCATTCTGAGGAAGACAGTAACGTAGGCCAGCACCCACAAGCAATGACGTCAAGGTGGATACACCACTGCTCCCATGTGCTATGAAGTGCTGTGATGGAAGACCACCGACGCTGGATTCAGCCATAGACCATGCTACCAAATTACATATACCCTGCAACCGTTCAATGTTTCGATGTTGGCCCGTTTTCGCTATTGGCTACAAGCTGCAATGTTAAAAAAATAAATTTTGCAGGCTTGACTTACAACCAATGACTCAATTTGTCAATCATTTGCGATGTTTGCTACAGTAGGCAAAACATTTGCATAGCGATGCCAAAACTAAACAATCAAAACTGAACCTGGATACCTTCTATTGGTTTGCACAACTTCGTTCCAGGATGACAACCGGACATTTAATTGGCTATTGTCAATAAGATTCTTCAAAACCACGTGCATTTTTTTTTGTACCTTGTACTACACATGGTTCTTTGGAGACGCTGCCCTCCAGTGGACAATGACAAGGCTTACAGGTATTGTATTACTACAAATATACTTTAAAGTACAAAACATTTAAAGTTATAACTATTGAGCAGTTTCATAGGCCCACTTAAATCCTGCCTTTGCAAGAATGTCAAATTAAAATCTATCATAATCAAGGCTTACTGTGATTCACAAAAAGGATGTAGATTTTAATATATTTGTAGTTTATACGTTGGACTTTGTTCAGACACTGCACACCTTGTCTTTAACATCATACAATACATTTATATGACCTGTTGACTCAGCAGCAACCATGGCACCTTATATCAGTAACAAGTGTGCCACAGCATCAAAATGTTGCAGTTAATGCCAAATGTTCTTGTCTAATGTTAAAGCTAGCTTCTAGTACTTTTTAGGTAATTTAATCATGCTCACCATGCTCTCTGAGAAATTCCACCATGCGCAGCACCACTAGGGGCACGCCGTCCTTCACCAAACCCAGCTCGTTCAACTCCAACAAGGACACGCCGAACAGCCTGTTCCCCATGGCTTCCACTGCCCTGGGTCTCAGAATGGGCAGCTGCACCATCTTTTTCATATCCTCTTTGATCTGCACGGCTGCCTTGCTGTGCTGCAGGGAGCAGAAGAGAGAGCAGCAGTCAAACACAGGAACTATGGGCACAGTGGGAAACGACATCGTTGGCATCTACCAGACAGGTCCCAGAGGGCGAGCGGAATCTTAGGAGTTTAGTCTGTGCCCTGTCCCAGGGGCTTCCCTGGAGGGCTCCCTGTTTATAAACTCCCCCTGACAAACGCTGACACACACACACGCACACACACGCTCTGAGAGGAGAGAGATAGGATATAGAAGACGGGAAAGGCTGTCATGTGTACCTGTTGCTACGACGAGGATTTGGTTACCATGCAACACCTTTGACTGAGGGGAGGGTGATTGCTCAAGCAGGCATGCCACACACACACACACACACACACACACACACACACACACACACACACACACACAATTGCAGTGAGCCGGCTGCGTTTGACTGGATGGAGTGCATTATGTATTGAAGAACACACAGGTAGTGAATTTGCCTGTTGATAGAGTGTTACTAACACAAGACAAAAGATCCCTGGAGAGATCCTGGACTAAATGAAAGAGTGCAAAGTGCCAGATTGTTATAATTACATCTTTTCCTGGTTAAACCTGTCACCACTTACTTGTGGACTAGACAAGAAAATCTACACATTATTTGGAGGATGCACCACAAGTTGATGTACAGGTGGCATAAAAAACTTTGCTTTTTATTTATATTATTTTACATGATTTTTATCTCTAGCAGTTAAGTAACAACAATCAAAAATAAATGGTAATTTTAATTCTTATTTTCCCTGTCTTGATATGATGTGGCTTCCATCAACGAGGACACCAACAAATCACAATTTTAGATGATCTCTAGTTCTGGTGTTGTTTCAAGCTTTCTCTATAACAACAAAATACAACATTTTATTATTTGGGGGGTGTTTAAACTTTATTACACATCAATAAATCAGAAACTTGGTTCAGATTTCATTTGAAGGATTTATGGTATCACAAGATATATAATGTGACCAACACAGGGTTAGATGCTTATAGTGAATTTCAAGACATGCCACAGTCCTAGCAAACTCCATCATGTGGCATTAGTCACTCTGGAGTATATGACTTCAAAGGGGCCCCTACAAAGAAGGGTGGGAGGCCCTGTTTTCCGGTACCCACATTGAGGCACAATGTGTTGATTGTCTAACGACCTTGTTGCCATGTGTAATAAAACATGTGCTATTGAAACATTAGTTCAAAACCTGCTTTAAAACAATTAGCTTGCTCGCATACACTGTCACTTAGGCTCTGTCTGACATTAGAAATATCTGTGGGAGAATTGCGTGTGTGTGTGTGTGTGTGTGTGTGTGTGTGTGTGTATATATATATAAATGTGTGGGCCTGGCTGTATGTGTACGTGTGAACATGCCACCGTGCAGTAACGAGTGGGTGTTGCATGCCTGCATGCAAAGTAACAATAGCATTACTGATGGTTTGGCTTAATCACATTAGATGATGTCATGTAGATTTTAAGCAACTACTCAAACATCTATTTAGGTTACACTCCTCTGACAACATCTCCCTTGTCCTAGAGAATAACAAGGAACTTAGTCATGGCCAAATGTGATATGTGGAGAATGTCAGCTCCTTTGGTGAGGTATCATTTCTTTTACCTGAGATCCGCATACGAAATCTGTTGCACCAAATTGACCAGGTTAGAAGCTGCATTAAGTCTCCACATGCTAACGCATACCTAAGACAGACGTGAAGCCCCTCTAAGCCAGGCTTTATAAAAGGAAAGAGACGAGGTGTGTAATACCACAGAATACATTGCTGTGTAAGCAAGACAATGCCGTGCCTTCACTTCCCGCTAAATTGGTCTCTGTTTTCTAAGTAAACCACTTATTGTTCAGTTCATTATTATTATTCAGTTCATTATTATTATTACTATTATTATTATTATTATTATTATTCAACATTGCGGTTAAAATTTGTCAATTCATGTCTGTCACTGAATGCGGCTTGTTCCTAGTTTGCATGTAGATAAATTATCAAATTATCTAAGGTGGTCAATGAGACACTTGTTAAGTGACCAGGCAGTGACATATGGCACCGTGTGGCACCATGTGGCTGTAACCCTCTCTATGATGTCAGAGGATCAGAGCAGCACGGGGACTCCCCAGTGAGTGTGTGTGGCATGGGCTCCAGGTCCATAGTAGAGATTCGGTAGCACTCTCTAGGTATTTAGGAGCTAAGCCTGTCTGAGCTACGCTGACACAGTGTGTTCTCTCCGTCTGCTTTCTGACACACACGGGCACCAAGTTTGGTCCCAACAAGGCCCATAACGTCCAGGTGCACAGGCATGAGCTTTACCTCTCCCCTCCTGCTGTGTATTAAACACACCTTTATGGCATGGCACGTAGCAAGACTCCCTGTCTTTCTGTGAGACACCCCCCGGCCCCATCCCTCACACACACACACACACACACACAGACACACACACACACACGCACACACACACGCACACGAACACAGTGCTATCTGTCACTCAGTTTCCCTGTAGTATGACTGTGCTCTTTCGTTGACCTAGACATAGGGGTGTCTGACAAAGTGCCGTGGCACACAATTGCTTCCCGCCTCATATTCTTCCACATTCACACTCGCCACTGTCAGACATCAAGGCAACTTTCAAACCAGAAAGGTCGTTTTAGAAACTGAAATCTGGAATAAAAAAGCCTATGTTCACAAAGTTTGTGTTTGTTTGCTAAGCGGTCCAAACCCAATTGAAACCCCCACACACAATCTCATGTATACAATTACTTTTACAAGAAACACACATTTTTAGATGTGGTGTAATTGCCCTTTCTGTGATCCAACAAATAGCAAATACACCTAAAGGGTCATCCAGCACACCATGTAAATGGATGCATGCTAATGTCACATGGCCCTCATTGTTTACCAGGCGAGCCCATTGTAATTAGCCAAATAACCCTCATCCCTTTATAACTCACCTCCCCCCACCACTACACTGCTCTCACACTCCAGCTCTGAGCCAAGGACTCAGCTGAGGAAGTCTATTGTCAGGAGATTCCAGTAACTGGCCAGAGTCGAAAAGTCATCTCTCTCCACTGCTGGAGTCCAGAGCTGACTTCGGAGTAGTATTCTGGAAGTGCTGGATCATGCATCGAGGGTTTTGGTCTGTGGGCGCCAAAGGATTAGGCCTGAGACAGTGTGAACACACCAAGGGTTCATACCACAGCTTGTTGTGCCTCCTTCACTGACTCATCAAATAGATGGCAGGCTCTGGCACGTTCCCTTTCTTTGCCCCCCACCCCCCTCCGTCTCCCCCTCTTTTACAACATGGGTGGCCAGTGAGACAACTGGTTCGAGGCAGCACAAGGAAACACAGTCCCTCAGTCAGTCAGCAACAGCTGCTACACCAAAATGCCCATGTGCACTTAACATGTATTACCCCTAGCCAGTCTGAGTGACGTTCAGTTCGTGTTAGGAACCCTCTCCTTCCACACAGGAAAATGAAATATGATTCCTTTATGTATTCCTGGATTCATGTATTCCTTTAATATTGGTGGAAAGTTTTTCGACGTTTTATGGTGAGGGTGAGCCTTATTAAAATGCAGATGAAACCACAGGACCTCTGCAGTAAAATCATGGTTCCGGTCGACATAAGGGTGGCAGTGTTTTACATGTCTGACTCAACAGTGACGTTGGGACGAGACGTCTGCTCATAAGAACGGAAAGTATTCCCCTCGTTTAGTCACCTTTACTGGCCACTTATACAAGTATGGTAAAAGTTGTCTTGAGTGTAGGGCCATGTTAGCGTCCATGACAGCAGAAAGAGAAAACTCACAGGAAATTTGACAGCCAGTTTGAAGTCTTCCTGTGCCTGAATACATTGTAAGTGCTGGTTTTTCTGTGCCTGTAACCATTGTAAGTGCTGAATCACACACAGTCACACACTCCCAGAGTTCTGCTATGCATTCTAAGTTCCTACAAAAAAGGCTTACACACTCTAATTGTGCGAGAGCACCCCTATGCCGGCAGGAGACCAGGCTTTACAGCTACTTACGCAGATGGTCAAAGCTCCAGCCCCCATTCTTCCCGAGGAGTTATGCCCTTAGAGGGAAAAGAGGAGGAAAAACTGCTGTCCTCCCTCCTGCTTCTCCTCTTCTTTCTTTCACTCTCGTCCAAGGCACACGCATACACTTTGCCCGGAGCTAAAGGATCTTTGCCTCCGTAGAAGTGCCATCCATACAGCCCGAAAACAAAAGTAATCCAAAAATGATGTAGATAGATAGAGAAGGGTAAACACAGGCCTTCACATGGAGACTGCTTCCCAAGCCCTGAAAAGAGATTAGTGCCTCTCTCTCTCTCCCCCTTCTTGTGTCCCCCCCTCTTTCCCTCTCCTCCTGGCTGAAATCTGAGCCCCTCCCTCTGATTGGTCTACAAGCCGGGACATGTGATCTAGGGGTTAAAACTTTGAAAAGTCTGTGCCTGCAGGATCTGTCTGAGAAGAGAAAATGAGGGAGAAGAATTTGCGTCCGGACTGAGAGACAAAGACAACTGGTATTCAGTGGGAAGATGGCTTCGTGGCTGCACTTCAAACCCATGTGTAAGATTGAAAGAAGAAATAAAATGTGCAAATTCAATTTAATAAAAAAAAATTAAACTGAATTTACATAAATTATGATCAAAATATTTGTGAAACAATTCTCTGTACAGCCTCAACCCCTCCTGTTAACATTATCCTGAGAAATGAAGCTATGGCACCACAAAATCAGTGTTTACATTAAATCTACATTTATAGAACACAATACAATCGATTAAGCTTCAAGGTGAGGCAGGGTGATTGGAAACAACAGAGTAAGAACACTCGACAATGTCTCTCAAAGCAATACAGGTTGCACACGACACCATACTCCAGGACCTGTGATTCGGATCAGAACAACAACTTTCGTTTCTAAACGTGGGACTGACGACTTAGCAGTAGAACAGTTATTGGACACGTAGCGTCGGATGGCATCAGCGGCTTCGGCTGTTGTCGTAGATGAACTTCCTCACGTTGTGGTGGATCCAGTCGCTGAAGGAGGACACGCGGGTGAACACGGAGGGCCTCTTGTCCTTGATGCAGCCCCGAGCCCCAGAGCTGACGATACCGTGGACTTCCCACGTACTCTCGGTCCCGCCGGGCCGGCAGGCCAACGGACCACCCGCATCACCCTAGAAGGGGTACAGAGACAGAGAGGTGAAAGGTAAAAAGAACAGGCCGGGTTGGCTCGTGGCCTAACAGACCAGGCAAATAAATGCAGCTCAGATGGTCTATTAATTCTTTGGGGTTTCAGCACATTAGTTTGAATATTCTGTCTGTAGTAGTCAAGGGGACATGTCAATGGATGGGGGAGAGGGGAGTAGGATGGAGGGGGTTGGGATTTAGGAACACAGGTTGCAGAGACTTGAAAAGGGAATCTAAATGACGCTCCACATTCTCAAACACATTCCTGCCTAGTTCCTCCGAGGGGAACCCTCGCACACAGGCGGGAATTAGGGAAGAATGCACCCAATCAATGTGACTGGCCGAGCTAATCCCATGTATGCTCTCCACTAATGACAACATCCCCATCAAAGGCTGACCAATCACAGACTAACACCACCTGCTTTGTTTCATCCTCCACAGTCCAATAACGACGTGCAGAATCCGCTTATATAATCACTACCCAGAGTATTGGGTTGGCCAATTAAGACTGACATGCACTGAAGGTGCACCCCATCCACCCTGTCCCATCCAGATCAGTGGCCTCGTTCAAGCCCAAACAATCCACTGTGCAGAGGCATTGAGCCGTACAGCAAGGGGACACAGGAAAACACGGGCGCTCATTCTGCCAAATGATGTCTGATGTCTCAAATGAAGAATGTTCCCTGGCTAAACAAGTACCGTCACATATTTATTAGTTTGGATTTATCCTTTATTTAGGTAAGACTGGTCTCATTGAGATATCTCAA
The DNA here is from genome assembly GCA_036024795.1 of Galaxias rostratus. Classification (NCBI taxonomy): domain Eukaryota; kingdom Metazoa; phylum Chordata; class Actinopteri; order Galaxiiformes; family Galaxiidae; genus Galaxias; species Galaxias rostratus. Next base: position 8,504 of record JAVQJS010058684.1, on the reverse strand, counting down.
TTAAACAAGAAAAATGTAATATTAAAAAGAGAAATCGGCCTTGGTAAAAAAAATTAAAAGCACATTGCCACATTTTCCATAAAATTCTTTCTTTTATTGGTCTTTACTGAACAAAGGGATTCACAGATTTGAATTTAGCTTGTTTTGCAGTCAAATCCAGGACCATGGCGGATGATAACAAAAATCCAGAGACAGAGGTGGGGTACAGTAAAAAGCAGCAAGTAATTTGAACTCACGTTACAATTACTGGCTGACTTCCACCGTTAGCCTCCTGTCAACCTCTTACAACCTCTTACCTGGCAGGCTGACTTAAGCTCATCCGGAGACCCGTAGCCGGCACACACCATGGAGGGTCGCACCGCGTCGGCCCAGTAATCGGGCTTACTGCAGGTGGCAAAGTCCACGATGGGGAGGGCTGCCTGGTTCAGCTTCCCAGACACTTTGGGGAATAGGTAGCAAAGATCGAAAAGAGATCACTTACGTGTCTACAGTCATCCTGAGAGCACCCTGAGGTCACCCTGGGGTCACCTGAGGTCACCAAAGACTGTATTTTCAGCTCCAAACACTGCTTAGCCTTTAGCTATGTTGTTGGTATCGTGGTAGTTTTAATAGTTAACTAGTAGTCTTTCTCCTTTTGGGCTGGTATTTTGCCTTTCTGGTTTTCTCTTTCTCTCTCTGTTTTGTTTCTGTTTTAAACTTTCCTAAGCAATAGCCCTTTCAAATAACATACTTTTTTTAAAAGTAAATTTACAAATAAACATTGTCATTCTCACTTTTTATTCTTAAAAAACCTGCCCCACTTGTTTAGTTTCCACTGCACTGTTAAGCGGACATGTCGGTTCTCGTTAACGTTGTCGTTATTCTCGTCACGCTATTTTGCCAGAACGAATCCAATCTGATTCAAATCTATCATGGAGCTGATTCCCTAACACAGGCACTGTATTAAACAGCCAACATTGTCTCTCCCACACTGTGCTAGTTTGTTCACCGGTCTCCGGCCTGCACCAGCCCTCGGCAATCCCTGCGGTGGGAGGGAGGACATCTTGCCACCGATGCAGCTCCGTACCTTTCTCATCTCCCCAGCCCGTGACAAAACACTTCGTCCCACCCGGCAGGAGTGCCCCCGGCTGGGGCAGGCACACCGGGCTGATCTCCTTGGTCGTGTGCACCGGCTTGGCCAGGTGCACCAGGGCGATGTCGTTGGTAGTGTCCGTCTTGTCCTGCTCGTAGACAAAGCCCTCGTGGCGGATGATGCCGTCCACGGTGTAGCAGGCCTCCGCAGGTGGCACGTCCCTGGACGGGTTCATGTGGTGCTTGCCCAGGCACACGCGCCAGGAGCTGGGGTTGTTCAGAGGCCTGGGGTGTGGGAGAGGGCACTTTAGATATACAAGGTCTAAGGTGATGATGCCAAGGTTCAAGAACATGAGGTGTCTCTTTGCATTGGTAGGGTTATGTAGCGTAGAAAAAGATGAAGGTACTTTAGAAACAGCTTGTGTGTAGTGGTCGAGTGTGATTGCCTGTGTGTGCGTGAGTGTGTCTTACGCCATGAAGCAATGGGCCGCTGTGAGGATCCATTCCTCGTGAATCAGCGAGCCTCCGCAGCCCTGCATGTGAGGCAGGATGACAGCAGACGAAGGAGCCTGGTGGAGACAGCGAGAGCAATCCATCAACACACACACACAGAGAAGTACACACACAAATGCACTCTTGTACACACACACACACATACGTACACAGAGGTACACACACAAATGCACCCTTAGACACACACACACACACACACACACACACACACACACACACACACACACACACACACACACACATACACACAGACAGTATACCTGCATGGAGACTTGCCAGGGCCAGGAGTGGGGCACAGCCTCCACCCCATTGACCACTCTGAGGGTGGCGGTACTAGGGGGCACTGCAGGGCTGCCACACTTCTCTGGCCAGTCTGGAGTAGAGAGGGGACATTTCACAAACCTCTACCCAAACATCCAGTGTATGTCTGTTTTCTTACATTATCAATTTCATTTAAAAAGACAGGTAGAGGGAAAAAATGCCAAACCAGACCACAGTGGTAATCAGGGTTTACACCCCTACACAGGAACAGTTTATCAAACATCATCATCTTAACGGTAGAAACTAGCAAGTTTGTCAAGGATGCCTCGGCGGCTGACGAGACTCACTGATGATGATGTTGTCCAATGGGTTAGGGGGCGGGGGAGGCAGGGTGGGGAACACACTGGCGTCTGTGGTCCAGTACGCACGGAAACCCTTCTGCTGGTTGGCCCCATTGCTCAGGAAGCGGACCGCCGCTGTGTTGCCGGTGACGGTCACATTGGGAGGTATGTCAAATCCACAGAAACGACCTGCGTGCATAAGCAACCAGCTTTTAACAAAGACCCCAGAGAAGCCATTGCGTACAATGGATACTCATCTATTTTTTCACAGAGAAGCGTTTTTTAGTCCCTTTGTGAATTGCATCGTCCGCTTGGACTTGGACGGGACGTGCAGCAGAGCGCCTGCACTCTTTGCTTTCACCAACCTAGCGAGGCCGTCCCCTCTCCTTCGAACACCTCCACCCAGTCCACGCACTCCTTCAGCGCGGTGAGGGCCTGCACCTCAAAGTGGGTGAAGACCACGTGGATGCTCTTCGCCGAGGGCACGGTGATGGTCCAGGTGCACACGGCCTGGCTGGGGTAGTCCAGAGGCCAGTTAGGGGAGGTCATCTCCCCCTGCTCACCGCTGAAGCTGCCCCCGCACGGAGCTGAGAGGGCGGATGTCAACGACGCGGCGGGCGAGGCGGAAGGAAAAGGTTCGGTTCGATTACATGAACAAGGTGGCAATCTGTGTCTTCGTCATTTGTATTAGCATGAGGATGAACCCCGCGTACTCCTTGCAATTGAACTCAACTGAGGTCCGTCCTGGCTGTGACTGTCCCTCCCCATCCCGTCTCTCTCTCGTACAAAACTCGCCACTAACTGATTCCCTGTCGAGAGGAAATTGTCAATGGACACGGACAACCCTGTTTACCTTCACTGGGGTCCACTGCCGTCCATGTGGCCTTGAAGCCCGTGTCCACCACCTTGTCGTTGGAGGAGAAGGCTAGGCTCAGCATGTCGCCGCTGCTCACCAGGGGCAGGGGGAGCGTATGGCTGCAGTGGGTGCCTGGAGGAGGGAACAGGGGCAGGTGTAAGGAATGGAGGATACAGGCTTGAGAGCTGACACCATCGTTTTTTGTTCTTACAATCTTCTCTTGTTGGGTGAGACGGCGTCTAATTGCTAAACTTGCTAAATCAGTTTCATCTCTCTGGATAGCACAGCGAGTACAGTCCAACAAAACAGTGGTCTGTGTGACTTGGGCCATCCATTAGCTTTTTTAGGGGGCTCCATTTATTATAACAATGCTCAATGGGGATCACTATGTGTTGCTTGGACGGCTGCTTACAAAGACAAGTGAAGACAAATTATTTTTCTCAGCCAGCGTGCTTTATCTCGTCCTTCAGCCCCTCTGTGTGGCTGCCAAAGCAAACAGCTCCACTCAGGAAAACACTCATCTTCACTTCATAACCCGTCCTAGCTAATGATATCAGTGAGACATGGCGGGAGTAATGCATCCTCTCATGCCAGAGAGGAACTCGGTGCTTCATCTTTAGGGCAGAAGACACACCCACACACAAAGGCGCGCACACACACACGCGCACACACACACACACACACATACACACACAAACACACACACACACACACACACACACACACACACACACACACACACACACACACACACACACACACACACACAATACAGTTACAGAGCTAACCCACCACGAACACACGGACAAAATGCACACAAACGCACGCGCAAACACGCACACTGGCGTGCTGACCACCTACCTAGGCTGCCCAGTCCGTCGGTGAGGGTGACCTTGTCGTTGAGACACAGCTGGCTCTGCTCCAGGGAAAAGTTGTGGAAGTGGAGGTAGACCAGTTTGCCGGCGGGCACCCTGATGTTCCATTGGCACTGGGCTTTGTTGGCGTAGGTGCCAGGGTGACCCATGGAGGATAGGGTGCCACCTGTGCCAGTCACGTCCTTTGGCCCACCACAGCCAGATGCTGGAGGGTAGGAGACAAAACCAAACTGTAATTAATCCTGGTTTAATTCCCAAACTGGCCCCTCATCAATCATGGCCACCTAACCCCCCATCCTTTCCCAAATGGCTTGCTAATCCTCTATCTTTCCCCTCTTGGCTCTTCAAAAGGTCATAACTAATGTGTAGTGGGCTGTCAGGGCACTAAAATGGCTGCCATGGCCTTACCTAAGTGCTATACATTAGTGAACTGAGAGTCTCCTCCTTATAGTGTAAAGCACTTTAGGTGTCTCGAGAAGTGCCAAAACGCAATCAATGGTCATTATTTTGGTAAACTTATCATTGTTGGAATGTGGTTGAATTTTTTTTTACCATCAAACTACAGCTTACTGCATGTTTCTCTTGCAGTATAGTGTGCTGTATGTTTAGGGTGACACGTGTTTGCACACATGTGGCAATATCACACCTCCACTGCTTTCAAAGCAGAGAAATGAATGAACACGCCTAAATGAGAGCGTGAGCAGTGAGTGGACTGGACGAGGCCTGGCCCGTCCTGTCTGTGTAAGCCGGACAGAGCCGTACTGTGAGTGGTGTACATGTCCCTGCGGAGCACGTTCTCGATCCAGGGCAGGTAGGCCGACGAGCGCGTGAACACCGAGGGCTTCTTGTCCATGATGCAGCCGATCGGTCCGAAGCTGGTGATGCCGTGCACCTCCCAGGGGCTGTCGGGGCCGTCCTGGCACACCAAGGGCCCGCCCGAGTCCCCCTGTCAAACACAGCCACGCCACAGACGTTTACGGAGCTTCATACAAACCTGCTGCTTCTCTCTGTGTCGGGGTCGTGGTCGTAGGATATTCTAGGATCATTCAGTACACAGGGCATCACAGCGCCGTTCATAGCTGTTGGTTGGGTTTTGGGTCCAACGGGAGACCCCATACCTGACAGACGGACTTGAGTTCGTCCGGTAGCGTGTACCCACAGCAGATCATGGAGGTCTTGACCTGGAACCACCAGTAGTCCATCCTCTTACAGGTGTCATAGGGCACCACAGGTAAAGCCACCTGGTTCAGAGTCTCTGACACTTTGGCAGTAGCAGGGTTGCCTGGAGGAAAGAAGATTTCAAACCTGTAAGTGGTTTGGGGACATAAATTAAACCTTCGACTACCTAACGATTCTTAAAGTTTTTAGATGACCTACAAGTCACTACTCGGGTTGGGAAAACAATAAGCAGAAGTTCGAGGGACGTCCCGCAGATGCAGTTACAACCTTCGCCCACCAGATAGCATGCTAACTGTAGGTAGCCACAACAGTGTGACCAGACACTCAATAGTAGACCGACGTATCGCAGCATGCCAGGTCAAAGCCTAAGGATAGTCCCCCCCCCCCCCCCACACACACACACCCCCGCCCCCGCCCCCACTACCTGTCTCATCTCCCCAGCCGCTGGCGTAGCACTTCTTGTTCGCCGGCAGGACCTCCTCTAAGGAGGGCAGGCAGGCGTAGGAGATCTGCGGGCTGGCGGTCACTTCGCCGTCCAGCCGCACCAGGGCGACGTCAAACTCCACGGTGGGCACGGCGGGGTACTGGAAGCCCTCGTGGCGGTGGATGCCCGTCACGCTGAAGCACTCCTCGCTCGGCTCGGTGAGAGTCAGGTTGTGTTTTCCCAGGCACATGCGCCAGCGTGGCAGCTCATCTGCATACCTGGGAGAAGTCCAGGGAGATTCACTCTTCACAGTTAACAGTGTGATGAAAACATTGTCTTAAGTGCCATTGTCACTGAATACAAACTGAAACAATTGATTTGGACAGATGACAATTTTTTTTCAAATGCAAAACATTGTATAGGCGTTGCACAAAAGCACACAAGCAAACAAAAACACACACTCGGTGAAGTGTTCTGAAAAGCCCAACCTTTTGCCATCCCCTCCTCCTCCTCATCCCAGCCCCACTCCCCCCACCACTCACTCCAGCCTTTAATCCCCAGGCATACAGGGTGCCCTATTCAAGCAGCCTCGTCTCCCAGCCTGACAGGGCTCCTGTCAAAGCTCTATGGACCATTATCCAGAGCTGGAGACATCCCCCTCGCCAGGCGCAGCCCCAGAGGGGTAGTCAGCTCTGGGTACAGACACAGGGACTGACACTAACCCAAACAACTGCCTGGCTACATTATGCGAATTGGCTTTCAGGAAAACAAGTTTGGCGGAAACAGTGGAAATGTCCAACTGAATATTCCCCTTTGCGGGTGATTTTGTCTAAAAGAATGTACGTTGGCTTTTGTTCGATCAGTGCAACTAACATTTCGGTTCATTCTTGAAGTTTTCCGCGAACTACGTTTATGTCATGCTAAATGAAAGCCTTCTCACCTGATGAAGCAGTGGGCAGCCGTGAGGACCCAGTTCTTGTGGATCAGAGTGCCACCGCAGGTGTGAAAGAACGTTGGCTCTGCTTGACTGTCAGGCCAAACCTGGAGAGAACCGCCCACACGCACACACACACACACGCACGCACACGCACGCACGCACGCACGCACGCACGCACACACACACACACACACACACACACACACACACACACACACACACACACAGACAAGGTGGTTGCGTCCCCAACAACAACGGAACAAAACATTGTGCATTTGGTCTGAAGGGACTTCTTTTTATGGCTACGGCGTTATGTAATTAGAGCCATGCGATACACTGAGACAATGTGTGACTCCAGATGGGAAAGAGATATGGGGCTCTTCAGTACCATCGACTTCATCTGAATCCGTGTGTGGAATCACTCTCAAGAGAGGGCCGGTCTATTATTTCACTACTTTGTTTGTACTCTGTTCGTAGAACTCATTTCCTATTGTCCCTGACGGTCACACAATAACACAGCACTGTTTATTGTCTCCCCTCCTTTAACTCCCTTCTAATTTGTATTGTTGTATTGGGCTTTTATATTTGTGTTAATAAATACAACTATACCTTCATGATACATATCCAACTCACAGTAAAATGCGTGTGTGTGTATGTGTGTGGTTGCGTGTAAATAGACTGATTTTTTTTTCAAGTCTCTCACCTGCATGGATACCTGCCAGGGCCAGGAGTGGGGATTGGCAGGCTCCCCGTTGACGATGCGGCTGTGGATGTTGGGAGGAATGGCTGGCTTACCACATGAGCTCGGCCAGTCTGGAGAAAAGAGGGAATTGCTGCCATGAGTGGACACCGTGTGTGTGTGTGTGTGTGTGTGTGTGTGTGTGTGTGTGTGTGTGTGTGTGTGTGTGTCTGTGTGTGTGTGTGTGTGTGTGTGTGTGTAGTCAACATTCAGTCAGTCCCCACTCCACTACACACTAGTTCCTGAGCTTAGCAAAAGGGAGCGAAAGAAATTATGGTGGCGGCAACCCAGAACTCTATCTCAGCGATCAACTTGGCAGCAGCCCCGGCCACCTGGGACTTTCCCTGGGTAAAGACGCGGCTGGAGGGTGGGAGGGCCGCGCAGCTAGCCAACCGGCTGCAACGCCAGTGCCTAGTTTACTGCACATGTGGGCACAGCGAGGGGCACATGGGGGGAAACAGCTTGAGTCACACGAAACAGAGCTCGAGAGTCCGCCCAGAGCCCACGGCACGTTTCTGGCTCTGCTGGAAGTGAACCCAGGAGAGGGTGTTTATATCAGCTCAGCACAAACATAGTTACTTCAACCCCTGAATCTTAGATACAGGGAAACAACAGGAGTCTATCATCGAGGGGAACTAGGGGAGCTGGGACCAGAAGCTCTTAGCATGTCTGTGGTTGGGGCAGCAGAGACCTATGGGGATCTCATCCCAGGGGTTAGGCGGCACCGGGGCCTCAGTGGGGGCCGGCTGGCTGGCGTCGGTGGACCAGTAGGCCCTGAAGCCCTTGGCTTCGGTGAAGATGTCAGAGTGGAAGCGCATCAGCAGCTTGTTGCCCAGAGTCTGGAGGGTGTCGGGCAGCTTGGAGCCGCACCACGGACCTGGAACATCACAGAACAAAGGGGAAGCACAGAGTTTGAGTTGTATTTCTTATACAAATCTGTAAATAATATGCCAAATGTTGATCATTCACAACCATCGACGTACCATGTTTGACATTTCCAGTCATGTCGTACAGCACTACGTTGTCGTAGCATTTGGAGGTGAAGATGTCCTTGGCTTCCACGTCAAAGTGGGTGAAGGTGAGCGTGATCTTCTGGCCCGCGGGGACCTCCACGCTCCACATGCACTCGCTGTTGGCCTTGTAGTTCATGGGCCAGTTCTGGGACTTGATCACCCCGCTCTCCTCGGTGGAGGCGCCTCCGCAGCCCTGGATGTCTGGGGAGCAAAGCAAGTGTGTGTGTGAGTGTATGGGGGGGGGGGGGTTGGTGAGTGGTGTTGGTTGTGCTGCCGAGTCTAACACCTATGTGTG
>JAVQJS010058681.1:0-16965 GCA_036024795.1 Galaxias rostratus | reverse complement strand
TAATATATAAATGTCATCGTTGGTCTTTAATCTGGCTTTTTACATATGAATTACTTTGCTTTCCGATCTAAGCATCCTCATATGGGCAACGTAAAAGAGATAATTGCTTGCTCTTAATGGCACTCTGTGTTCCTCAGAATCCATCAGAGTTTAGCAGTCTTGTTGACACGTGTCGACTTAGAGAAACATGCTGTGTGTGAGCATGTGTGTGCACCTATCAGTGGGTGAGTTCCTGCGTGGGGGATGGGAGGCTAACCACTCTGTTCAAACACAGCTCCCTTGTTGACCCACCTGATTACTAACCCATTCTCCCACTGCCAGGGCTGAAAAAAGGGATATAACCACTTAGCCTTTGTAAACAGGAGCTCTGCTGTTGAACTATGGACCTTTGATTCCTGCCCTTGAATTCTTTAAGCCGCTGACGCCTTGGCTGTTTTAGAATGGCAGGCTCGGACCGGGCTGAGAAGGCTTTCCTGCCATGGGCAATGCTATTGATTCACAGAAAGCTTTTTGAATAGGCCATGCAGCAACCGATGTTCCTCCTCTCTCTGGCAAATGTCGACCTCTTGATTCGGGAATCAGCATTCCACAGCGACTTACAAACATTTGAGTGCAGACACGTGCACGTGCACAGCCACACGCAACCGACCAGTACACTCCTAATAACATACACAAATACAATGTTAAACATAGCAATACAAACTCTTAAGGCATTCTTGGTAACACATATGTAACAAAGGATTTCACTCCAGCACTGTTAGGCTGTCTTATCAAAACCTTGGTATCTCATTCCATCAAGGGAATGCCTTTTCCCAGACAGAACCTCCAGTTTGTTATTCACTTTGCAGAGGATCTGGTCACACAACAGGGAGACAGAGGCCTGCTCTGACAAATGGAACACTGTTGTTTTAGCAGCCCGACAGGAACAGCAGAGCATGTCAAATCAGAGCGGTAGGCCAATTCCAAACCTCAAACCATTATTTCTCACGCCATCCTTTTCACTTTATTTTTGTGTGCTGTAAAATGTCTTCCTATGGAACTTTGAGAAGGCCAGAGCAGGCAGAGCTGATAACGATCTGGCAAGGGGAGGACAACACGTCCTCTCCCCATTAGTTACTGTGCTATTACAGTTATCATTATCAGTTGTGCTATCAGATGCCTTTCCTTTCACCATTGTACATAGAGCCTGTTGCTCCATAATGGTTTTTCATTTCTAGGGAGAAGAGAAAAAGGCAGAGGGGGGCAATGAATGTCAGATTATCAGTCTAGTCTATTGGGAGATTACATGTTTGGAGAGCTTTAACCTGCCAGGATCAGATCCTAATCTCTGGGAAGACAGGGAGCACACTATAAATAGATAAAGGAGGGCTCAGAGACCGGCTACAGTACACACATCACAACAAGCACACACATAATATCCTGAATGCAATTCATCAGATTTGCCCTGACAGTGACATGTTTTAGCATAAACATCCAAATTAACATACAGAAATACTAAACAGTGATTAGTTGAATAGCACTTTCATATTATTATGAGCCTGTAATACAAACTTCATTTCATGATATAGGTCTTATTTTTTATGGTATTTAAAGGGGACTTCTTTTAGGAGCCCAATTCCAAAAGATGTAAGCAGTGACAAATATGTTTTGGCACTCCCTATTGCCCACCCGCTCTAACTTGGTTCGACTATTTTTAGAATAGGGGGAGAACTGTTTCATGAATATTATCAGGTTTCGTGTCTGCTTTTAACATTAACGACACATACATGTTTACACATTTCTGATTATTTATGTTGGCAATGTCTTACACTAGGTGGAGCAATGTGAAAGTCGGCAAGTTGAAAGGTTTTGTCATTAGTAACAAAATCTGGTTGCTCAGTAGCGCCACTTGCGCTCGCCTAGCGGCAATACTCAGCTATCAGTCAGTGTTATTACACCCCTCATGACCACGAATGAGCCAATAGGCTTTGGGAGGCAGAGTTGTCCCTGTGGCCGCCATTAAAGAAAGGAATCCATGAATTCAAATGGAAACCAGTAGGAACAGAGACCGAAATAATGGTTAAAATAACCGTTTAAATATAGGCCGATGCCAGATTTCGATTGCTTTCTAAAGGATGCGTTCCGTTTTTAAATTGGATTTGGCGATGGAGGAGTAAAGGGAGGATATTATTTTTTTGCAAAGATCGTTTTAAGCAAAGGGGGAGGGGGAGAGTTGATTCTTTGCTCTCGTTTTCTTTTTGTTTTAGGAGAATTTTTCGCTCCCTTTAAATTTTTTGCTTGATGTGTTTTTGAGAGGTCCGGTCAGAGTTTGTGAAGACTATTTTAGCAGCTTTTATTTTTGACAGACAGTAGCAATCGAAAGGTTGTTGAATTAACACTCCAGGCAATTGTTAAAAAATTATTCTCGTTGATTAGCCATCATATCCTACAAAACACAATTGAAAATTGTTCATTATTTCCCGGGACCTAAAATGTTGGAGTGTTGGATCGCGCTTTGAAAGGATGAGTTCTTGTTTTGTACCTAACGGGGCCAGCTTGGAGGATTGCCATTCCAATCTATTCTGTCTGGTAAGAGATTTAAAACTAAAGGGAAAAGCAGCCATTTTTAACTAGCTGAAAAGGGCTAAGCTAACGTTAGCAACAGCAGAGAGAAGAGAGCAGGCTTATGGCCTGTCGAGTAGCATCATTTAATATGTAACTATATTAACCATTGCATTATAACTGTAACGTTAGTGGCTTTTTCATTGCATTTGTCTGCATCAGTTCTACAATGTCCATTATGTTAATAGGACAACCTGTTAACGTTGGTTAGCTAACGTTAGCCACCAAGCCCTGCAGCTGACTTAACTTGGTAATATCTTGTTATGTATTGCTCATGCTGCTCAGTTCCCAGGAAGCTTGATGCACAAAATGTGCATGCAACGTTTTTGCAAGTCTATGGCATATCGTTATTTGGTAAGAAAATGAGTGTTGTAGTTCTGTAGAACTGTCCTGGGGTTGCTTACATTTTTCTGTCAAGTCTTGTTCAGATGTATAAAACTTGAATACCGTCAATGACATTCGATACATATATTGTTTCTGTTATAAACCAGCTCTTAATAGGTGTTCGATGTGTTATCTGCTGGTTTACAGATCACCGAGGGCTTTTTGCTTGTTTAATTCCCATAATTCTTCAGAGACAACAGCGGGTGTATGGGCTCAGTTCGATTTTCAGCTAATCTTAATGTGACGTTAAAGGGAGTCGAGCTGTAAAGCTTTACTTATTAAAGATGATGAAAGTTGAATGGATGTCTAACCATAAAAAGGCTATAGCTTCTCTACACCGCAATGTCTGATCATTTAATAATGCTCGCAGTTGTATTTAAAAATAAAAAGTTTTCCTTCTCTTTTGTATTACAAAAGTCAGAATAAGTTGGTATATGTGAAGGCGCTGACCATTAAGTTGAACTTCTAAAATGGAGTATTGAACAAGCCAGGAAAGGACTGGTTTCTCTGGCAGGCTGACATTTCACTGCACACAGAGACCAAGCATGACACCGCTGCTGTTATGACTCACTCCCTGAACAGACTTCACTTTGTGGTTTATGGTGAAAGAATGCGAGCACAGCCTGGTCGTTTTTCCACAGCTTTCAGTGCCTCCTCTCGGACCGTCACATTATTTGTATTTTATTATTTTCCTGTCGGGCTTAGTTTGTTGGCTTACACTGCATTGGGTATTGGCCATTGATCTTTTGAAATAAATCATTTGTTTAAGTTGTTCTGTTGACACTATAGCGCCTAACCTCGGTTAGTAGCAGGTTATTGCTCGGATTAGAAACCCAAATACTACAGTGCAAGAGTGGTGTGCAGGGTGGACGAGCCCGATAAGATTCACATTCTCCGGGGCAGCAGATGCAAACAGACATTAGTTTCATGTTGCGGCTGCACCCTGTTGCAGCGGGAGGAGGGACAAGGGACAGAGCGGCTAACGGCGGGGGCTGTCTGCCAAATGATTTGAGCCACTACACCTGTTGCTCGTCCCTTAGCCAGGAGAGTGGCAGGAAAAGCAGCTGTTTGCACTTTGTCTTTTCAGGGGAGCCTTGGACCGGGGGAGGGAAGGTGAGCAGCTGACGATTGGCAAGGTCGCGACCCCACAAATCCAGACCACTTTTTGACCCGACTTCCTGAGTCTTAAACGGCACTCTCTTCGGATTTCTCCCAAGCTGCTATGTAGATTTTGTCCCTGCTGTCTGAAAAGTGGAAAACGCCACCTGACCTCTTCCTTGTCCTTTTTACCAGGACTCTTTGCATAGAGTGCTGCTCGCTTACCTCAGCACGCACGGAGACAGTAACATTGCTCATAAACACACACATGCACGCACGCACGCAGCGTAACCGCAGAGCTGGAAGGAAGCCGCTTGGGTTTCCTGGACTCTGGGTTCACTCTGCACCCAGCGCGTTCCGTTTGGGCGGAGGGGACCGGTGGGGACTGCTGACACCGGGGGTGGGCAGGGGGGGGGCATTAGCCAGGACGGATCCCCTGTTTGCCTTATGGTGATCGTTATCTGTGTAATGGCACCGCGGGCCGATTACTGAAGCCAACCTCCTCGGCTTTATTCACGAGCGACGGCACGGAGTGATTTGTGATTGGGCACCGTTGAGCGGTGGTTCCCCCTGGCAAGCGAGTCGCAAACAAATTGCCTGTGCTGTACTGTACTTTGCTACTGTAAAGTCATAACTTAGCGTGCCGGAAACAGAGCTAATGTGGTTGTTATTGTAGGGTAAGCATAATGAAATACAATGTGCAACCGCGGTGGAACTGGGAGTGTACAAGTCTATTTGACTGTGTCATCTGGTTACACACACACACACACACACACACACACACATACACACTCAACCCCTCCTCTATATCGCATTGTGTACACAGATGTGTCTTGGCAAGATCCAGTGCAGGTGTCAGCTAGTGCTGCCCCTCCCATCCCCTTCACTGCTGGCTTACTTGACTGAAGACAGATTTATGCTTTTAGGGTAGTCTTTCAATGCCTGGAGCAAGATTCTTTTCTATGATGGGACTTGATGAATTTATGATTTACCGGAACAGAGGTCTTGCATAAGGGACTGTTTTTGTGTTGCTTCGCCTGTCATTGTAAATTCCAGGTTCAAGATGAAAGGCGTTGACGTCAGAAGTGGTTGACAGAAGCTGGCAGTTCAATCGTTGAACTTCAGGTGCACCGGCACCTTTAGATTAACAAACCTTGTTTTACACCCACTACCTGGCAACGGCATGGCATGCCTCTCATGTTGGCGTTCCCGTCTGTCAGATGTTTGGCCCCTCACTGGCTGCTTTTCGCCACTGTTGCGTTTGCACCTTGGTCCGTCCATGGCCCTGCAACGTAGAGCAGCTAACTTGTTGTGATCCCTCTTCGCTCCAGTTGACACCGCAGAGCGCTCTGTTTTGACAATGCCTAACACACCAACAGTAGCAGCAGTGCTAACACAAAGCTCCCAGCTTAGCCGCCACTGGGCCAAAGACCGGCGCTCCGGCTCGGCCGCAATTATTCGCTCGCTCAAGGCCCAAAGCCTTCTGCAAATTGATTTAAGTGTTTAAGGTTTACCCCATGAATTAAAATTACGATTAATTGGTTGCTCATGCCTTTGCGGCCTGACAGACGATCTACATTGGAGAGAGAGCCGGGCGGCGCCCAGCCCGCCGATAGAACCCAGTTCTCTTGCAGGCACGTGTGGCGTGCTCCGCAGCAGCGGATCATCTTCTTTCTTTGGTTGTGTGGCAAGGTAGATTACATCGGTAGCCACTGGCTGGTGCTGTGCTAAGTGGTAGTCAGTCAGTCATTCAGCCAGCCAGCCATCCATCCAGCCAGCCTGTCAGTCAGCATGTCAGCTAGCCAGCCCTGATGCCTATTGTTCCACTTTTATCAGTTCATAGCCTGCCCTGTGATTTGCAGCCTGGCAGGCTTCTCCCTCCCTTTCTCGCTCTCGTTTTGTTCTCTCTATAAAAGCCCGAGCTACATTTCTAGAAAAGCCCAAAGCACTCATCGTTAAAAAGGATTAAGGTGGTCAGTCCCCATTTGCAGGCATTAGTGTGTGTGCGTGCGTGCGTGCGTGCGTGCGTGCGTGTGTGTGTGCGTCCGCGTCCGTGCGCTCCGAACACGTACACGGGGAGGCGGAAGGTACCTGAAGCATAAGTGCACACTATTTGCTGGATAAACAATCACCCTTTTACTTACTCTTCCTCTTGTCTCTCTCCGCACTCTCTTCATCTCCCTCTCCCGTTCTCTCGTCCAGCTTGCGCTCGTTCCCCCCACGTCCTCTCCTCTGTTCCGTCAATTCCTCGTTCCCCGCACCCACTCTACTTGCTCGCTCACTAGTTAGTTAGTCATGAGGTCGGTGGCGCTCGCCCCGTTTGACAGGCCCTTTCTGAAAAGGTACAACGCCGTGCAGCAGGTGTCTACTCTAAGGTTCTGCATCACTCACGCTCTCTCTCTCTCTCTCCCTCCGTGTGCAGGCGGACCTGACGGGCATCAAATGGAAGCGGTACGTGTGGCAGGGCCCGACCTCGGCGCCCATCCTCTTCCCCCTCACCGAGGAGGACCCCATCCTGTGCAGCTTCAGCCGCTGCCTGAAGGCCGACGTGCTGAGCGTGTGGCGGCGGAGTCAGCGGCCGGGCCGCCGCGAGCTCTGGCTCTTCTGGTGGGGCGACGACCCCAACTTCGCCCAGCTCATCCACCACGAGCTCGCAGGTAAGCAAAGCGGGGAGGGGGAGGGAGAGGGTTTACAAATACCTCCATCGTTTCAGCTGAGTGTTTTTTGGTTTGGTCGACACTTTCCGTTTGAACAGAAAACACTTGGTTGACGTAAATCCCTGACTTGCTAGTCCCGACCTTTGCAGAGGGAGAAATATGGTCGTCGGTGCTTGGCTGTGGGGCAGCCTCAGCAGAGCGCTGGTAGGAGGGAGGAGGCGGGGTCCTAGGTACCATGGTAACCTTGTAGCTGCTCTGTCATCCTCACAGCTGAGTGATGAACCAGGCTGCCACTGGCAAGCCCTGCAGGTCAACGGTACTTTCTCACCGTGTGTGCGTGTGTGTGTGTGTGTGTGTGTGTGCGTGTGTGCGTGTGTGCGTGCGTGCGTGCGTGCGTGCGTGCGTGTGTGTGTGTGTGTGCGTGAGGGTTACCACAGCATCCAAGCTATTGCTTCCCTTTAGCACATTCTGCAGCGCTCTTCAGTGTACGACACTGGGAAAGAACCAGAGGGGGCATCTTCTTCTTAGTGGAAAACAAAGGAAGGTTGAGTGGAGGGAATGGAGCCCTGGACTCATGAAACGGAATATGCATCAGTAACCGTGCCAACCGTGGAGAAAACCAGGCAGACTCATCATAGAAGCCGAACGCTCATCTCCACTCCGTTTCCTTGCCCCGCTCTCTCTCCCCGGCGGCAGAGGACGGACGGAGGCCATCTTTATTCATGCTCCCCGTCAGGGAGATTGAACTCCTGGGTCTGAGCGGCACGTCAGCCCCCCGTCCTCCTCCTCATTACAGAGTCGGCGTCTGGAGCGGGCCGAGAATGGAGGCGCTGAAAGCGTCCGGGATGACCCACTGAGCCCTGACGGACCGCTGTAATGACCTGGAGCACCAGGCGGCCAGAGAGGGTGGGGGGCTTGGGGCCCTTGATGGGGGGCTGATGGATTCGGGTGTTTAGATAGCGTGCACCCAGGTGATGGCGTCCCGACCCTTTGTTTGCTGGGGATTACGACGACAGCGCTTTAATGGGAGAGCGGCGTGACGTAAAGGGGCATTCAGAGACTGTTCTCTCTGCCGCTGCTGTTGTTGCTATTAGTTATTTATGAAAAGGTGCCGTTGTTCCACTCTGGGAAGAACCCACATAGTCAGCCCTGACATTTTCGGATTCAGGCAACTTTTATTGGCCCATCAAAAGTCTATCAAACTGAAAATCCTCCGTGACAGCCTCTTAGTGTTTGATGACTGGAGCTAGTGTTATAGTCCCCTCTGCTCGGCGACAGCTGCTTATTATTGAGGGAACTCTGAATGTGTCTCGGTGTGAATTGCTCCCAGCTGGGTGGTGCCGAAATATCTGTGTCTTTCCTGCTTTAAAGGCTCCCTCTCTCTCGGTTTCTGTCCCTGTCCTCCTCTTGCCTGGCAGACTCTGGTACAGCCAGAGGGCCCATTCGTCCCTGTGTGGTTGCCTGTCACTGCGCTGAGACCTCGGGCTGCTGCTCCCTGTCCTCAGTGCACGGGGTGGGGAGCCTGGCGGGTGATCTTGTGCCGTCCCCACTCCATCCACTGTGTGTGTGTGTGTGTGTGTGTGTGTGTGTGTGTGTGTGTGTGTGTGTGTGTGTGTGTGTGTGGACAGCTCTCAGACCGACAAGGCACATGAGATTGACAGGTGACTACATGGGGGGGGTGGGGGTCCCCTCCTGGGTGCTGTGACAGTGGAGGTGTGAATGGACAGACAGTCCCTGGGAGCAGAAGCAGCCAACCGGAATGTGCTGGCTCTTGTTAACACGCCACACTCCCCACCTGCACGCATACCAGGTCAACCACGTTACCTTGGCAGGAACTATCGGAGCTATGGAGGATCTCCTCCTGTCACTCAGCCAGTCTGAACATACAGCAAGGTGCTAAAGACAATCCGCTTCCCGCTTTTCATATCGGTGGCAGGCAAGAAACGGCACCCCGCTCGTTCCGTCAAGCCAGGTCAGATTAGCGGGCCGTGAAAGTCCTTTAATTTCGAGCAAGTGCCATTTCTGCATGCCAGTAATCCCTTTCCGCCAGAGAGACGAGGAGAGATGAAGAAGAAGCGTGAGAGCGAGCGGAGGAGAGAGGCGACATGTTGGGAGGGGGAGGGGGTAAGCTTCAGAGATCCCTTAACGTCTGACCCGTAATCACCATTTCAGGGAGCGTCGGGAGAGGAAGGTGTGGGGGCAGTCAGGGCGGGTGGGTGGGGTTTAGAGGAGAGCTGGTTGTGTGGCCCCCTGCTCTTCTCTGGCGGTGGGTACGAACTGCCTCGCCCCTGGCCCGCCCAGCGCTGGAGAACACCAATTCCAATCTTCCTCTGACCATGCGCCCATATGATCCCTGGGCAGGCCTACGCCGACGCTAAATGAAAAGGCACGTACCCCTCCCCTCCTCCCCATCCCCCTCCCCATCCTCCTGCTCCTCCGTAAGCATGTATTCTCATGCAAATGCCCTCCTCCTCTCCTGCCGCCGAAAGCTTTCGGCAGAGTTTCTTCCCTTCCAGAGGGATCCACAGGGCCAGAGATAAATGGCTGCCGTCTCCCCTCTCCAAAGACCCGTTGATCTCTTTAGCATAGAAATTAGGAGCAGTGGTCTGTCTGTGGGGCTGATCGATCGACTGTACAGCTCAGCCTCGCTCCTCGCACTCCTCTTTCTCCACAATATTGGAGCTGCTTTTGCCAGACTTACCTGTCGGCATGTCTGTCTGTCTGCAGCCGGTGTTTTTGACTCTCCAGTGCTCCACGCTGCCCCAGATGCAACCGCAGCCCTGGGCTTGCATCGGCAATCACCTGCGTGCCCCCCCCCCCCCCCTCCCAACCCTGCCCCTCCTTGCTCCTGAAACTGACAAAGTGGTAGACTAAAAGGTGGTGGCAAGTGGAAAACAGCGGTGCTTGGTAAAACGTAAACAGTCTCGTGACGACCGCAGACAAGACTGCAAACAAAGCCCTCTGTTGTTACCCAGGGAAGGGGAAGGCTGAATGAGGAAGTAACAGGGGGAAGTGTGTGGTGGAAGTTCCTGGATGGGGGGGGGGTTAGGACTCTGCAGCACACCGATTCATTCATTACTACGTGTCGGGTCAGGTCCCTTGAGAGGGAGGTGGAGTGCACTCGAGACGTCCCCATCGCTGAGTGCCTGGTTTGGGACGCGTCCAACGATTAATGGGAGACAGAGCAGAGACAGAGTGGAGCTCCCTCCTTCTCGGGCTTGCCGTGTTTTGGTTGGGAGGCGCGAGGCATGCGGCCATTGTTGCTGCTGGCACTCGCCTCCTCTTCGGCATTCCTCGGTCCGGTGCCAGGTTCTTTTCCCGCTGGTCCACTCTCCTTTTGGGTGGCTGTCTGTGTCGACGTGGATTCAGCACGGCCCTTGGGTGGGGGGCACCTGGGGGCACCTTGGTGAGCACCAAACTAAACACTTCAGAACCCTCGAGAGCAACACAGGCCAAACATTTGACACTCTTGGCTAACAGGTCAAGTGCCTCTTTTTGCTGCTTCAACTCGCCCCCCTCTGTGAAGATGGGGGTCATATTGGAGGAAGACTGATTTTCTGTGTGAGGGAAGTTGCCCCAGAACACAGATAAAATGGTTTGCCACTACCCACGCTGTCCGAGAGGGACCAACGTCCACGTCTTATTCACAATGTTTTAGCTATTCTTCGGAGCGTTTGTTATATCGCGTATTTTGTGACTTAGATGGAGGTGTTGGTTGCCTACACAGAACACTGGAGCAGGAGAGTGTTGATTTATTATTTTTAATAGCGTTGGCCACAGGAGATCTTATATGCTCACCTAGGTGGTTGAGCGAATTAAGATTTAATTTTCAACTAACAGTTAGAAGATTAGTGCGCTGGCCCGTGTTCTTGTGTTGTTGCTGTAGTGAACGCGTCAAACTGGTAGACCTATGAGATAATTGGCAGCCGATATGGCCAATTAACCTCGGCTTAGAGCCGGGACGACTCCTGTTCTCCCCCGCCCCAAGTGTCAGGCGTGAAATGCTGAGGCTAATAAACAGATAAATCTACACGGGCTGCTGGCCTGGCTTCCAAATGGCTGCTGCGCCTGCTCCTACTGCTGCTGCTGCGGTGATTGTAGTTGTGGTGGTGGACAGAGCTTGGAGGATTTTGTCCATCTCGCAGGGCCAATCCTTTTGCTTCTGCCACTCCCCCCCTACCCCCTCCACGGCTGCCCCCAGCCACCCGATCCTCGTCCTCTTCCCTCTCTCCCCGTCTCCCCCCGGCCTTCTGATGGATCGCGGCTGGCTGGTGCAGCGACGCGGTCATGCGTGCGGCCCGGCTCCGAGGCGCGGGCGCTCTCTCCTCCTCTGCTCAGGAAATATTCATTAATGAGTAATGGAGACTCTGAGGGGCAGCGCTGGTTCTCTCTTCCTGTCTCTCTTGCTCTCTCTGATGAGACAGAGAGAGGGGGGGAGAAGCTCTTCCCTGGGTCTGGTTGTATCCCTTGAAGCACTGTGGATCACTAGACATTAATCTGCCTGTTTAAACGTCTCACTAGTGCTCTAATTATTGGTGCAGCGAGACCTGTTCCAGCAGGGCTGTCCCTATCCCATACCTAGACTTGTCCTCGGGTACCCTTTTCTCCCCCCACCACAGGCTTCCTGCCCCTGGCACACCGGGCCACCACACCACTTGGCAGGTCTTTGTGTGCATGCTCTTAGTAATGATCTGTATGCTCAGAGCGAGCGAGAGAGAGAGAGAGAGAAAGAAGCAAGCGAGCGAGCGAGCTCTGGACCAGTGAAAGAGCCCCCCGTTAAAGGTCAGCTCATTTGAGGCCAGCCTCATCGGAGAGGTGGAGAGGACATGAAAGTGTCGCGGCCGTCAGCGGAGCCCCGCAAATCAGTGAGCGGAGCAGGCCACTCGTCTCCCAGGGTGCCCTTAGCGTGAGCGGACTACAGGTCACTCCCCTCCCCCCCACACACAGCCACCCCACTCGCTTCGACTGCGTCCAATTAACAGCCTCGGATGAAGAGCCCAGGGGCTAAGGACTGAGGCGTCGGGTATTTAACTGTTGGCCTGACACCTCTCCCGCTATGACACAGAGAGAATTTCCAGGGCTGATTTGCAATCTCCGCTGCGAAACGTAGTGTGTTTCTCCAGGAGCGTGAAGATCCTGCCTGAAAAAACATACATTACATTGTTTAAGGGGGTGCAGTTTGGGGGCGGGGGGGGGCGCTGGGTTTCTGCTGAGCGGTTTAAAGTCGAAGGGAATGCCATAAGTGCTTGCCATTTAACATGCCCGATGTTTGTATGGTGAAATGGAGACAGACAGGGCTTTTGTTGCAGCCTTAGTCCCACAAAGCCGGCTCCTAATGGCCTCCCTGAGGACTGTGGGAACTTGAGTGCGGAACACCGTCTCCAGTGCAGTGCAAGTGGGAACGGGTTGATCTCTCTTAGACGGGGGCCAGGGGCGGGTTGCTGTCCATAGGGCCGCTCCGGGCCTTCCTGTGATCGGAGGCAACAGGACCCAGCCCCGCCCTCTTCCTTCCAGTAGTCCCTCCTCCAACCCCGGGCCTGTGTTTCTTTGTTTTTTTTCCTGAAGATGCACAGTGCAGCCTAAAAAGGGGGAAAGCTCTCTTATGTCCTTACACTGTCAAAAATGTACTTTTTCTTTTTCGTCAGAGAAGCTTGTTTTCTTTGCGTCTCTCTTCTTCAGAGTTCTTTCGGTTTTGCGGCGCGGTTGTGGCTAACAGCGAGGAACACGAGGTCGGTTGGGAACGCTCGACGCAAACCAGATGGCTGTTTCGTTCACTTCTCGCCTCTACTGAAGGAGTGGATGTGAGAAGATGAGGCAGATGTGATCCTCACTCGGGGAACCAGATGGGATTGGCTCCGTCTATAGACGCCGGGTTAGGGATTTCCTCCTACCGGAGAGCTCTCTTTTTGGACGAAGCCTGGGGCGATCCATGGTGGTGGGCCATAGCAGGACTAGCCAGGGCCAGACCTCTCCTCCTCCACCCTCCACCCTCAGACTACTCTGTGTGTCCCTGGACCCACCCATCCTGGAGTGTTCCGGATAAGGCGCCGCGGGTGATGTTACTCTTAATCTGCCGCTGGGCTGTCCCAGGGCTGGTGGCTTTTTGGACCACCGTGTCAGAGCGAGGGCGGGTTTAATCCTCTCTGCCCACAGAGCGAGGGCTCGGCACAGCACCTCCAGCAGCGTCCCAGAGGATCTCATGCTGCGCCAGTGTGCTGGGTGTTTGTGTTGGAGCAAGTGCTACACGCTATCCCTAGGTGGAGGAGGAGGAGTAGGAGGGGGAGGCAAGGAGGGGGGTGGGGGGGGTCATTGCTTTGGGCCTTGGAAGTTCTTTTCTTTTTAGGTTCCTCTGCCGGTTGTTTACAAGTGCACCAGTGAAATGTAGCTGGCCCTCAAACTTAAGCTCATGAAAAAGAAACGAGGGCAGTCTCTCTACTAGTCCTAGCTCCTCTGGACTTTGGAGATGAACCCGCGCTGCTCTTTTTTCTCCGGCATCTCCTCTCTGCGTAGCGTTAGAATCCACAGCCCATGATCCTCCTGGTGATCCCCTGCCCTCCTCCTTTACGGCTCCCTGGAGGCCGCGGCCCGTTGACCGATGGCTACCACACACACCGTGGGAAGTCCCTCCCCCCGGTGCCCCGCCTCCACATGTCAGATAACACGGCACGTCGCCGTCAGCCGTCATTTGCTGATTGAGGTCAGGCAAGGGGGGTGGTAGTGTGTGTGTGTCTGTAAGAGGGTGGGGGGGGGTGCTGGCAGACATGTTTTAGAGGAGCTTAGGTGCTCAAAGATGTGAGCAGTGGCTGTTAATGAGATCAGGCCAAAGCAGAGCATGATTCAGAAACAGACCCTGGTATTAGAAGGGACCTGGTGGAGCAGTACCCGGAGCCCAGGCAGGCCCGTCCCCACAGCCCGTCCCCACAGCCCGGCCCCACAGCCCGGCCCCACAGCCCGGCCCCACAGCCCGGCCCCACAGACCGACCCCGCTCCCCTCCTGGCTTCCAACAGGGGGAGATAGGAACCGGGGAAACGGCGTGTTCTCTGCCACTCCATTTTAAATAGGTCCTTAAAAAAACATCTCCTGAGTCTACTTCTAAAAGGCCAAAAACGTGAAGACCAAAAAACAGAAGTGATGTTTGAAACTGTGTATTATGAGAATGATGTACGAGAAGACGAGGAGATGTAACGAAAGGAAGGAAGACAATTCTATTTGATTTGTGTGTTTTTATTTCGCTCAAATGTTCATTAATACTACATGTACGATCCATTTTACGACTCCGTGGCAATGGATGGCCTCTTTAACCTGAGGTGTTCACACACACATCAATAGCGGAGCGCTCCTGCAAAAAAACTGATTTCCTTTAACCACCAGTGCAAAATTCCATTTCCCAATGTTGGGAACTTGCAGACACACACACACACACACACACAGACAGACCCACCACTCCAGAGATAAATGGAGGCTGGCGGTGATAGTAGTCCCATTCTTTCTTTTGTATAGAATGGACCTGCATTGTGCTGCCGGCGTGTCAAGAAAAGTCTCCTCCGGCGTCGTTCTTCACCTCCTTTCAGGTGCCACTTCAGATATGACGGTGCACTTTGCATGCCAGGAAGCGTGCCACTTTCAGTTTCTAAAACGGGACGTGCACACTTTCAGCCCTGTGCGTGCGTGCGTGCGCGCGTGTGTGTGTGTGTGGGTGTGTGTGTGTGTGTGTGTCACTAAGGTGTGGTGGATGGACTCTTGTGTGCTTTTCTTTTCTCACGGTGTTTTATCCGTTTACACGGCAGCGACCTCGCCCGTCTCACACCCCCACCGTCCTGGCGGCTCTCCCTCGGCCCGTTCACGCGTGGATTTCCCGCTCCTCTCCTCTCTATAAGGATGTTAGGATGGGCACGGCTAGCAATGTTTGTGGTCTCGATGCCTTGTAGTAAATTTGTTCGTTTTTTGGGAGCCCCCCCCTCAAACACTTCTAAAAGTCCAACCACGCTATCGGTGCACAACAACCCCCCCACCCCCTCCGTGCTAACCCGGTGTGCTCCCTCTCTTCCAGCCGAGGAGGACGGCGTGTGGGAGAGCGGCCTGTCCTACGAGTGCCGCACGCTGCTCTTCAAGGCCGTGCACAGCCTGCTGGAGCGCTGCCTGATGAACCGCCGCTTCGTCCGCCTGGGCAAGTGGTTTGTCAAGCCTTACGAGAAGGACGAGAAGCCCATCAACAAGAGGTGACCCCACGCGCACGCACGCGCACACACACACACACACACACACACACACACACACACACACACCTCTGCACGCACGCACACCTCCACCCACATGCACACGCACTCCTCCACACACACACCTCTCCACCCTGGGGGTGGGTCGGTGTCCTGCTGCGTTCACAACGGTGGAGTCTTATGAATTTGATTGTGTCTTATTTGAGGCAACAGTGGTGGTCTTCTCCCCCCAGTCCCAGCCCACCTCTCTCAATGACCTCCCTCCAAACACACACACACACTCTCTCTCTCACTTTCTCTCCCCCTGTCCCAACTTTCCGTTTGTAGTTGAATGTTCCAGATGGGAGGCCCTCCTTAGCAGATGAGGTAGAAAGCCTAATAACGACATGGAGGGGGTGGGCTGGGGTTGAGGCTGGTTGTAAGGATCAGAGGGGAGACGAACCAGCCCACAAACAGACAACCTCCTGGACAAGCCAGGGAGCAGCGGCCCGTTCCGCTCTGGAGACAGGCAGCCTGCCGCTGGGAGTTCCGCTGGCTTTGCCTCTCATTGTTTGGGGCTGGGGCGTAATGTCATGCTCGCACTGTTTCCAGAATCCCCAGGAAATCAGGTGACCATAGGGGAGGGCGTGTGTGTGTGTGTGTGTGTGTGTGTCTGTATGTGTGTGTGTGTGTGTGTGTGTGTGTGGTGAGAGAGTGAGAGTGAGAGCGAGCGAGCCCGGTTGGCTGGGGACCGGATAGAGAGGGTTGCTGCCATGGTTAGAAGTCACTCCAGTAAGCTCCAGTGTGGAGTCAGATGGCAGTTTGATGGTATCTGGCTGGGGAGCACCTCACCAGAGGTACAAGAGCCCCCGTTTTTACAAGACACACACACACACACTCTCAATCTCACCAGCGATTTCTGATTTCTTTAAGCCATGACACTTTAAGTTGTGTGTGTGTTTGTGTGTAGGATTAATTAGCCCCCCCCCCCCCGGTGTCTCCACCCTCCTCCCCGTCCCGGGCCCTTTGTGTCCCCTCTCGTCTGGTCACAGCGCGGGTCATTTCCCAGCAGTGGGCAGAGGGGCCGAGCGCCACGGAACAATGGTCTTTTCCTCAGCGCCGGAATTCACACCCCACCTCCCTTCCCCGTGGCTCCACTCTCACTGGGCCGGAGCAGGCTGTTAAAAATAGCTTGTTGTTTGTTTTGCTCACAGCCTCCCAGAAAGCGTGTTCTTCTCTGGGCTGTCGTAGTTGTCGTCGTCCACCCACCTCTTTCCTCTGTGGATTCCTGTGAAGAATTCTCAGGTGCCGCTCGGCGACCTCCTGACTTTGTTCCCTCTTCGCCCCGGCCCGGCGGTCAGTCTGGGAACCCCCCCCTCCCGACGCCGCCGCCGTGCCCGACTCCAGTCCGCTCACCCGGCCCCACTGGCTACCCTTAGAGTGGGACGCAGCGTGGGACCTGCCAGTCTCCTGGTGGAGAGTCACTATAGCCGAGAGGAGCAGCTCCCCCTTCCTCTTCCTCCTCCTGTGGGATTGTGTTTCACCATGGAGCCGTTTCAGTTTGTGTCCCCGCCCCCCACCCCCCCGGCGCAGAGGGCCATCCTGTCCCCCGGGGACCCGCCTCCGGTGGGGCGGCAATGGCTTTCATACCTTACATCACCCCCCTCCCTTCTCGTCACCCCCTGTGCTCGTCCAGGGACCCGGTGGCTCCGTAGAGAAACGGCGCTCCGGGGCTCCGAGTGCCTGATTCTCCCGGTGTGCGTTTTGGTTGCGTCGTGTTCTCTCCGTGACGCCCGGCCTTTCCTGGAGGACGGCAGAGGAGTTGTCCTCTCTGTGGATGCAGGCGTCCCCTCCAGGGAGCAGAGTGCACAGAGCTGTGATTTCAACACCAGGGACACAGTGCTGGGTGTTTCAACACCAGGGACACAGTGCTGGGTGTTTCAACACCAGGGACACAGCGCTGTGTGTTTCAACACCAGGGACACAGCGCTGTGTGTTTCAACACCAGGGACACAGCGCTGTGTGTTTC
>JAVQJS010058655.1:0-11713 GCA_036024795.1 Galaxias rostratus | reverse complement strand
ACACACACACACACACACACACACACACACACACACACACACACACACACACACACACACACACACACACACACACACACACACACACACACACACACAGACAGAGCTTCGGTTTTTTCCTGTTTTGGTTCTTTTGAATGAACAGGAAGTAGTACCTTTTTGTTCCTCTTTATCTTTGTGATCAGGAGGAACTCATCAAACAGGAACAGGTACACGTCGCGGAGCTTGGCACCCTCTGATCGTGAAGAAAAGACTTTGCATGAAGGCACGTTCATTCAAAACATCGTTCACGCAGTGGTTGACCTAAACTTGGGCCGCCATAAGCGACACACACCTGTCAGCACCAGCTTCCCTTCATGCAGAAGGCTTCGATGAGAGATGAGGTTTTCCAGAGTCACAGCTTTCACGAGATGCTTCAGATTCTGTTCAAATGTAGAAGACAAGCAGTTACTAAGATGCTGTTGCCATTTACTGTTTCATATATAGGATATAGGTGTAGGATATACATAGTAGTGCACTTGGAACATATTCGGTCACCTTAATTCCTTGACATATTTTGTCACGTCTCAGCCTTACTATTGAATAGGTCTAGTTATTTTTTCTTCTCATAAATAACCAGCAATGACTACACACAATAAAAGGTTTGTAGAAACACGCGCATTTAAGTATTTACACCCTTTACTCAGTAATTTCTTTTAGGCACTTCTTGCAGCAATTACAGTCTTCCAAGGGAATTATGCTACTGGCTTGGCACACCTGTATTTGGGGAATTTCTCCCATTCTTGCCTGCAGACACTATCAAGCCCTGTCAGGTCGAAAGGGGAGCGTCGACACAGCTATTTTCAGGCCCCTCCAGAGATGTTTGATTGGGTTCAAGGGCTTTGGCTGGGTCACTCAAGGACATTCGCACACTTGTTCCAAAGTCACTCCTATGCTGTTGTCTTGGCTTGTTGTCCCATTGTAATAGGAATAGGCACCCGAGTTTGAAGTCCAGATAATGTTGTTTCTCATGTTCTTAATGTCCGTTAAAGTGTCCTTGGGCAAGCTCCAAGTGGGTCGTCATGTACTTTTCACTGACAGAGTGGCCATATGGAAGCCACTTCCATATCCAGATCACATAGGCTAGATTGGTGGAGTACTGCAGAGATCAGTCCTTCAGGAAGGTTCTCCCATCTATGTAGAGGAAGACCGGAGCTCCGTCATAGTGACCATCGGGTTCTTGGTCACCTGAGTGACACGCGCTCCTTCTCCCCACACTGCTCAGTTCGGCCAGGCAGCCAGCTCTACGAAGAGTCTTGGTGACTCCGAACTTGGTAAGTTTAAGAACGATCGAGGCCACTGCGCTCTTTGGGACCTTAATGGACAAACAGAAGATTCTTTCGACTTTTGTGGCTTTGATTTTTGCCCCGATTTGTACATTCAACTGTGAGAACTGTGGGACAGGTGTGTGTGACTTTAAGAT
The DNA here is from genome assembly GCA_036024795.1 of Galaxias rostratus. Taxonomy (NCBI): domain Eukaryota; kingdom Metazoa; phylum Chordata; class Actinopteri; order Galaxiiformes; family Galaxiidae; genus Galaxias; species Galaxias rostratus. The sequence continues at coordinate 10,251 of JAVQJS010058655.1, read as the reverse complement.
TCGCATCCAATCAATTGAATTTACCACAGGTGGCCAACAATCAAGTTGCAGGAGCATCTCAAGGATGAACAATGGAAACGGGAGGCGCATGTGCACGACTATGATAGTAATGCAAAGGGTCTGAATATGCAACGCAATGAAAGTAGGATGGATCTTAATTAAATTTTTACATTTCTCAAACATTTCCCGAACATTTCTCAACAACTTTTTCGCGTTGTCATTGAAGGGTATTGTGGGAAGATAGGTGGGGGCGGGTTATAAAATCCATTTCAAAACACAGCCGTAATATAGCTACAGGTGACGGGTCTGAATGCTTTCTGAATGCACTGTATAGTGCAATACATTTCATTGCTTTCCTTCTCTAGTTCCAGAATAAAATATGTACTTAGATGTACTCATAAAGAAGGTTTACCCTCGCAATGCTAAGATGCATTATTCAGACTTCGATTGACTTGACCTATAACCTAAATTCATTATCTTGGTACCTAATTTCATCCCACAATATCCGCTGATGTGATTGTCGGAATGCCATTGTCTGTGTGCAAACACCGTTTGATGCAATAGTAAAGCAGAGCTGTGTAAGATGGGCTTTACGCTGAAAGCAATGTCAATATTTAGGCAGCGGAACAAACCCTCCCGGATGCACACAAACGAGCACAAACACACAGTTCACCTCGGGAACGACGGCTCGCTTGTCTCTCTCCCACACAGGCAGCCACACCAAGGCATCTCTGAGCTGCTTGACCTTCTGGTAGTTATCCAGCCATTTGACCTTCCCCTCTAGATCACCTTCACACACAGAGAGAAAGAGAAAGAACGCATGACTCCCAATGAAAGCGCACACACACACACACACACACGCACGCACGCACGCACGCAGGCACGCACGCGCACACACACACACTCACGTTTAGTGTCAGAAATGTACCTTTGCGTCCTTGTCATCCAATTGCAAGTATTAAATTGGGAAAGTTATGACAAGCCACATTTTGTCATGTGCTTAATTAATGCCCTTTGGCTAGGGAATGTCACAAAGGCGTGATTTGGTGTCCGTTCCCTTTCAAAACCGTGTCAACCCTTACGTGTCTGTGCTCTCTTAGGAGGGCGTGGGATGGTTATTACAGCCATCAGACGTCACTCGCCCTTTACTCTAAATGCCCCCCCCCCACCCCACACCCATTAGACATTGACCGGTTCGGGTGTGCCATGGTGAGGATAACACAACCCTGCCACGTCAAGCAGAACCAGTTCTCCGTTACACCCCGCTACCGGTTAGGCGAAAGCCGATTTGCGCCGGCCAGATTGGTCAGTGCGCTGGAACGGAACATCCAATGCCGGGCCGTTCATGCGTTGAGGCACACTCGTTTCCCCACAGCCTGCCCGTCGAGTTGCAAAGTCAACTACGACATGTCAACAGAGCGCAGGCACGTCGGGGTGACGGGAGCTGTCACCGGAGGTTTCCTGGCAGGTGGCCAGACCCCACGGCCCTCGTTTATTGATTGATCTATTTTGCGTAAGCCTCTTCTACAAAGGGGGGGTTTGAATTTTCATAGCGTTCGCGTGGGTGTGTCGACGGATTTGGCGTACTACGCCTCTGCGGAGCTTCTGTTTTACATTGACACACCACACCCCATAGCAGAGAACGCGAGTGAACTGCTGACAACATTGCTGACATTGCATTTCTCTCTCCCACACAAAACCTTCTATGAGCGTGACTAGTATCAACTGTAAATACAATTCACACAAACGGCTAATTGTAACTAATCACACAGCGTCGTCGTCAAGAAGTAAAGCGTGATCAAATAAAACCTAAAAGGTCGGAGTTTATATTCAGGGAGTAATCAGCTCTTAAACAGGCAAGAATCCTCCCCAGACTTCAATTTGTTCTTAAGGCGCCCTATCTCAACTGACTTTCCAGGTAGCTTAGAACTATACGATGCCATATTTCAGTGTCAACAAATACGCGCGACCATAATACCATGGAAACTAGGCGAGTCTGTTACCTAGTACATATCAAATCCACGTGACACCGCGCTACACCAACGACACGCTTAGTGGAACATAAAGGCTGCGAGTTCGTGGCTGAAGCCTTCCGCTCTATGGATGGGAGGGGCTTCCCTGTGTGGGGTAAACGCGCGGCGCTCACAGATGGACGTGTCCACTTGCTCGGCCACGCTCCTCAGGGCGCCGGCCTCCTCCTCCGAGTGGCTCCTCTTGGCCACGTTCCTCAGCAGGAGCGGGTAGCGAGTCAGCCGCTGCAAAGGCGCCACCAACAGGTCCCGCAGCTGCAGCCTCCGGCACTGCTCATTCCTCTCGCACCACTGAGAGAGAGAGAGAGAGAGAGAGAGAGGCGACGTTAGAGGATTAACCAGTGAGAAACAATAGACAGGTTGGCAGGTGGAGGGTCAGGTGGGGGTTATGCAGAGTTGGTGAGGTGGGGAGGGTGCGCATGGGAGAGGGTTAAAGGATTGACGTGAAGAGAGAAGAAGAAATAATAAAGACCCCGGGAAAAAACAACAACACAGGCGAGTCACGAGAGTGATTGAGCGCCCGGGACACAATGGTAACAGAGACAAGCTGTCACATTCCGATCGGCGGTGAGTCCCGGTGGCAGTCAGTCAACAGGGTCAGGGCCGGCAGCGTCACTCGCCTGTTCTCTCTCACTCTCTCTCTCACGCACACACACTCTCTCTCTCACGCACACACACTCTCTCTCTCTCTCTCACACTCACTCTCTCACACTCACTCTCTCACACTCACTCTCTCACACTCACTCTCTCACACTCACTCTCTCACACTCTGGCCCCGGCGCGGCTGACTGCCTCCCTGCCTGGTTGTCAGGGGCAAAGGCTCGACCTCGCCGCAAACCTGATTTACTGGTCCACATGAGCAGTGCCGTCCCCACCGGTCCTACCTTGACGTAGGAGCCAAAGTCCTCCCTGGCTTTCAGGCTGTCCAGATAAAAAAGCGCTGTGGAGTAGTTGAGGCAGTACTTCTGCAGACAGTGGCATATCTTCTCACGGAAAGCCTGCCGACACGGACGGGAAGAACTCTTTACACAGGGACACACCGTACCTTTGTGTGCCGTGTCACAAACTGGGTGTGAAGGTGAAATGCGGAGCTTTAAAAGAAAATGTGTGCCGTTTGGTACAATATTATGGGCAGGAGCTGATCGATTCTTCACTGTGGTTTGATTCTGCAGCTAATGTAGTAACGTTACAAAGTTTGTGTGTGTATGAGTGCGTACAATAGTGAGTGTGTGTGTGTGTGTGTGTGTGTGTGTGTGTGTGTGTGTTTGTGTTTGCATGCCTTGGAGAGCAGCTCTAGCAAGGTGGGCCCGCCTCCCGCTACTGGTATCTCCCAGGACTCCTTGATGACACGCAGAAGACTGTTCAAGAAGCCAAAACTCACCTAGAGAACATAGACATAGAATCACACGTAACCAGGCAGCAGATAGGGAACAGTAAAAAAAAAAACAAAAAAAAACTAATAACATCATGTCATGCGTAACCAAAGAGACGACCTTTGTCATAACGTGAGGGAGATTACTGTCCTACTTCGACTAATTGTTGCTACACAGAAACAGCCTTATCAAGTTTCAACAGAGGGCTGCGTTCACACGTGCAGGCCTGGTAGGGATGCGGAGAGCGGCTGTCCTCTGCTTGGCGCAGCAGGTCTTACCAGGCACAGCTCGTTGAGGTTGGCGAACAGGGCCCAGGAGTCCACGTCAGCCAGAAAGTCACTCATCTGCAAATTAGTCAAGGTGGCCAGGAACACCTGAGCGTCGTCAGATTACACACCAAAAAGAGACAAAAGGATAGTAAGGTGATACGTGGCGCTGTTTCGACTCTGGTTCCAGAAGGAAAGCACCGCATTTTCACATTCCGAAAATATCAATGTCTATAAATGGAATCATCGGGTCCTCGTCTAATACATTAGCCCAGACAGTTCTTCGGCGAGGTGGTTTTTAGCAGTGCCTTTGACCCAAAACCACACAAAGCACGGGGTGTTGGGTTGGAGCCGTGCCACTTCTGTCTGAATAGTGGCTGCTCGCGGGGGTGGGGGGACGAGACGAGCGGGTTACCTCTTTGAGCACCATGAGCTGATCCAGGAAGTAAACACACTCGCTGGTGAAGACCTCCCAGATGGCCTCGTGCCTCTTGAAGTCCTGCGGGTCAGTCTCTGACCTCAGCTGGCAGGACTGCCCGCGCAGAAACTCTGCCAACGAATAGTCCTGGAGATAGTCAAACAGGTGGATGGGCGGATGGAGAGTGAGTGATAAGATATGTGCAAGGGTGTGTGTGTGTGTTGGATACAGCCGATTAGACATTTGCACATAGGCGTCTTGTCGTTAAACGGTCTCCATGTAGACAGTGGAGAGTCATCGGCTTCACTGAAAGTGTTTACGAAGGTCACGCGCAATTGCTGATACAAGATGTTTACAGTCCCTTTAAGCCGCCAGGTGCTTGGTTGCACATATGCAAGTACGCCCCTGGGGCTGAATAAACTAATTTAACGGTTCTTTGACTCCTAGAGACTACCATCACTGATCGGCGGTTCCAAACAGAGGGGGCCGTTTCCTACCTTGAACTTTTGAAAGTCTGTGCTCCTCCAGTCTTGAATCTCTGCCGCAGACAGATATTTCTCGATATCTGATGCCGTGTGTGTGGGCGTCTTCCCTTTAGTCTGAGCATTGGTTAAAGAGACGTCGGTGAGCAGTGTGCCAGTCGTGATTTTCAAACTGTTTATTAGTCTGTCATAGTCTAGAGGAAAGTGGCCGCATGTGTGATTAACGAGTGACGTCTAAACCACATAGAGGCTTGTTCAAATATTTGGCCTCGTATTTGTCTAGTGCAATCAAACACTTTAACAAACAATTGGGTCCGATTAAAATCTTTTATTTTTTTATTCACATGCCAAATGTTGACTAATTGTGAAGTAACTGAGGGCTACAAAAACGACAATAACGTGCTTTGAGAAGTGGGTCAGAGAACAATGTCCATTGCAGCTCGCCTGAGCAGACCGAAGACACAGCGTTCCACAACAAACCACAAAAATAAGTGGTCTAAAGGACACCCACGGGAAAACCAGTAAACGAGAAACTTACTGTGCTACGCCTTGAAAAGGGCCACTTTGACTTCTTAGTATCTGTGAAAATGAAATGCAAACAATTGTGTTGGTATGGGTGAAATATCTGCTATTTCAATCTGTAGATTAGACAAAAGAAAGCACATCTCTGGGTTTAGATTAAAAACTCAGAGATAAGTGTACTCCAAGAAAGATCTGACAAGATAGGTAAGCAATGTTGTCTAATCCCCTAAATATTTTAGACAACAATTATTCAGTAGGGCATATCTTGCAAAAATGTCTTTCAGAGACAACTCCAAAGATCCTGTTCAACAAGTAGGAACAATAACATTTGCTGTGCACTACAGTCAGTTTAACCTGAGAAGCTGGAACGGTTTAATATGTTCGCTGCTCCATTGGACACAAACAGGTCCCCAGGTGAAACATCCAATCCGGGCAGGCTGACCACAACAGAGCTTCGTCTTCTTTCCTGCAGCCTGAGGGAACAGGAGGAGGTCTAGGAAGTGAAAACGACTCTCCAAAGCAAAGCCTTTCCAAGGTGGAAGCTGAGCACTTAGAAGATACACACATTTAAAACAAATAAATTAAAAAAAAAATATTATATATTCATAATAGAAAGCAAAAACACGTTTTCACTTTCAAAGGCAACTTTGTGAAACAGGAAAAAAGAAATTCCTTTTGACAAAATGGCTTGAATTCCATCTGCATTGTGCAAGCAAAATGCAGCTTTTTGTAAGCGGACAGCAGACAGCGTTACATGGCAGGCTTGTCATCTTACTGCACGACCAGATAGTAATGAATGGATTACGCGTTTGTGCCTCTCAAATGAGATGAGAGGATCTATCAGTTTGTATCAGATCTGATAATCTTCTTGGTTTCTTTTAGGGTAAAAGTAAAGATGAATACAAAACTGGAAAAAATTCAGATCTGGTACGGATTCCGTGACCACCTAAAATGACTGTCATATTTCACTTAACCGTCCTACATACTTCCCATTGGGTAGTCCTTGCAGATTAAACAATTTCACATTCCATTAACAAAAACAAATCTTGTATAAATTACTGTTGTATTGATTAGGTATTGATATATAGGAATGCAATACATCTTCACCGTCATTATATTGTGTCCAAAAAGAGCAGATGTTTGACTGAGAGCAGCAACCTGACGGGCGGGTTATCCCCCCTCAGGCAGGAATAAACTCCTGACACCGACTATTCATCAGCTTGAAGTGTACATTGCTTGAACCTACAGTAGCTCTTACACTCTGAGCCCTGCCTCAGGTTCACGCTCTTAGTGAAGGGGTTGTTGGGAAATCCTGCAGCACAACTAGATGAGACATCTGACAAAACAAGCTCTCGTCAGAACATTATAACAAAAACATGTATTCTCTGTGCTTGGTACATCATCTGTGGGCATGGTGCCAAACTACAGGAAAGTTCATCCTGGGCAGACAATAACATAATGTCCCGGTTTATTAAAAGAAACAATGTAAAAAGAAAAGTATGTTTGTGTGTTTTTTTTTCCTTTTCTTAATTTAGCATTTTCACTTATGTAGCAAAATCTAGAATAGTTTTAGCGCATCATTAATATATCAAAATGTGCATTGCAAGTTCTGTATAATGGGAATCCATTCCCATTATGTAAACAACACCCTGACTTGACTTTTGAGTCACGTCAGAAGTGCACATAGCTAGAATGCCGACGTGTTCACGTTCTTTGGTACATTTTGAGGAAAACCTGTGTTTAACAACATATTTGACTGAGGATCTCATGTTTTGTATGATACAGTTTTCTTTAGATCCTGGGTCAGATTGCTCTACAGCCAGACTTCACTCTACTGACCATATTACAGTATAGTAATATGGTATATACTTGACCATGTAAAAGCCAGTTGAAGCTATCACTTCACCATAGGGAGATCAACATAACAAGGATATTAGCTGCACCAGAAATCCCCTTGGAGCGGAAAGTAAATTACAAAACATAAAAAAACAAACGATAAAAAAAAAAATGGCTCATGACTTTTCTCAAACCAGGTCATTGTAGATGTCCAATTGTATTTCCTTGCGTCCCTCAATGACATCGTGTTAGTGTGGGGCCAGTCCTAAACGCTTGTTCAGTGTCAGCCTCTTTGGCCAGAACGCCCGCAAAAAGGGGGCGCCTTGTCCCAAGACCGCAGAGAAATAATGATGCCCCCCCCCCCCCCCCCAAAACAATGCAGCCTGACGGTACTGTAATTATGGGGACAAAAGCTGCCTAATTATCCAGTGAAGGGAAGAGTCCCGTGGCTCATTAGAAGGGGTGCGGGTGACAGGGGAGAAAACAGCCTTAATGAGGGGTTGTCTAGTCCGCACATAACCATGGGACTCTCATAACTTGACCCATCCAGCTTAAATGTCCGCAAAACAAAGCTGCTGCACTATGAATACACAAAAGGGCTACACTCTACTCCTGGTCCAATCCCAAATGTTCTCACAAAAAAAAAAAGGAACTCGCTACCAAGCCATGGGTGGGCTCGAAATATTTCATCTAAACAAATAAATGGAGTAATTAACCGATTTGGACAGTTAGAGACGTTGCGAACAACAGGAATCTACGGTTTGGAAGACAAGTTGAGATATTTGGCTCATGCTTGTCAGCCTACAAATTCAACGTTGAGTATAGGTTTGTGCTCAGACAGCTAGTCAGTCATACGCAAATACTCCACTTCTATGTAAATATGTTCTCTGGCCTTGTGGAAAATAAATGCCATCGAATCGGGTCAAGGGAGGGCAAGCAGGAAAGATTCAAACCACCTTAGGGAGCACTTACCTATTGTGACATGGCTTGTTGTCCTGCAAAAAGAAGGAAATTATAACCAATCAAAAGCATTTAAACACTCAAATGTACAAAAATAAGAACAGACGTTAGATCATGCACTAAATTGTCCATACTGTGTGAGTTTCAGATCATAACAAAAACAGTGTCATAAGCATATTTCCATACCAATGTTCTTGAAGGTCAACTGAATGTTTTTCTCCATAACTGTGCATAACCGCTTATTTGAAAAGGTTTGTAGGCCTTTTTGTTTCATAAAGGCCCACAGCCCACAATATTACTTTCAAGCAAACCTAATCTCAATCAGTGTTTTAAGTGGTCTCTTCAATTCAAAAGCATGTGACATCTAAGGAGAATGTCGCGGCTCTATTGAAGATGCGCTTGGCTGAACACCTTGAACCGATGAACTGATGAATGGATGCCCCCCACCCACCCAACCACCCACCCCCTTCCCCCCTGCACCCATCATCATTATCATTTTGCAATCCCCTACTGACCCCTCCATTATTGGGTGACTGCTGTGAACAGGGGCCCACTGAGGAGCCTTCCCAGGGCTCTAAGCCCGGTGGGGCTGGTCAGAGCTGTCAGTGCATGTAACTGCTGATTAATTTGCTGTCAAAAGATTGCATTGTCAACAGCCACCACAGGGGGTGAGGCGGACAGAGAGAGTGAGAACAGTTCTTCCAGGAAGGAATGTGGAGCTATTGGCCATCTAAATTTGATATGGCTCTGATAAAAACACTGTTTTATTACCTAGCCATATGGAAACACACAGCAAAGTTCCAAGTAGGTAGTGATGGAGGTGGTTGTTAATAACATTGTTTGTGCATTAATCCGGGCGCTTTGTGAAGCTTTAGGCTAAGCCACGTGCAGGTACAGGACCCCAATCTGCCCCTATAAATCTCTAGATGCAAAGACAACAGGCCTCACACTTAAAGTTACTCAACCATATGAAAACACATAGCGATTTAGTATAACTCACCTGTTCTTCATTGTCGGAACATTCATAGTCGCTGTTATCACTCTGCTGGGCACTCAGAGGTTCTTGTGGCGTGCAAGTAACGCCATTGTCAAACGTCTTTGATCTAAGCGATCTATATTTATCTCGCACAGCCGACGAGTGAGGATGATGATGATGACTTCCTTGAGTATCTTCAACGGACGGAGGGGTTGCCGCGAGGGGGGACGGCCGGTGCACCGGGGAAACGGGACTCACGGGGGATTCGTTCGCGCCCAACTCCTCTCGCGTGCTGCCCATCTTTGTGTTATCCCGGAAATCCACGACGGAACGCCTGGTGCTCCTCATCCTCCTCAGAGTGGGGGACGTAGAGATACGGGCCGGAGCTTGGCGGTCGAACTGGAACAAAGGGGCGACCAAGCCATCGGCCTCCACCAGGGAGGCATGTCTTAGCTTGGAGTGGGTCCGGGACAAATCGATGTGCATGATCACGGGGCTGCTCGTCTGCGTCTCCTTGTCCACCGTGGACTCTGGGTCCCATTCGTCCGTTTGTGTCTGGACATTTGCCACTCCTGCAGACACGTCTTCATTTTCTAGCCATTCAATGTTGATCCAGCCTAAATTCTTACCCACCTCGTGGTCTTTTTCGGGGAGAATAACTTGGTTCAGTGTAGACATTTTGCCCAAAGAGGCATTGTAGATTTGCTATTCACTGAAAAGGAGTGGTCCAACGATGTCTTCCCTTTGTTCTATTCTTCCAGATGAGACGGAGTCAGATCGAAATTCCGCAACAGTCTATATATTGGTTTTGCAGAATTCACATGGCAATTTTAACTGCTAGGGGGAAAACGAGAAGTATTAATCTTCTAAGAAAGCATGTGCACAATTAAATCAGTCTGGGCATTCACGCAAGTCTTAATCTGTTCAACAGCATAAACCTCGATGTGAAATGTGGTGAGCGCTTAAGTGAAGTAATGGATTAATTACATTTATGAAGTAATGGGTGAAGCTTGTTTTCTATACTGAGTAGCTCTTATGACTGTGCCATCTGTTCATCATTTTATAGAACCCGAGAAAACAACCTGCTGCTCTACGAACTAAATAACGACCTAACAATTTATCATTAAAGCGTGGGAAGCGAAAGGGGCGCCTACAAATGGTACAACTTTCAGTCCAAAGTCCACAGTTTCAATTCTCAGCGTTTTGTGTATGACAAGAAACGAACTGTTTGAGTAGCCTATGCTATCAGTTTCAATCAACAAACACGAGGTCGTAATTACTTTACGGTAATTCATAAATAAACTAGATACGATATTAGAATGTATAAATAATCACATACATTCAAAGTTGCATGGAGGGGGGGGGGGGGGGGGGGGATAAAAAAAAAG
>JAVQJS010058649.1:0-14798 GCA_036024795.1 Galaxias rostratus | reverse complement strand
CTCCTGTTATCCAAATGTTTGAGGGCATAGGTCATGGTTTTCCAGAGCCTACAAGCACTTATGTAGAACACCAATAGCACAATGGGCTGTGTGACAGTTTCTTATTGTGATTGCATTGTATGCTGGGCACTTCCTTTCATGCAAAAAAATGGTTACATGATTTGATTCTTCAAGGACCATACTTCATGTATAGATGATGACGTTAGCCGAGTCTTTGCTCATCCTAATCGGACACCAACAAAAACATTTGTTTGCCATGTAGAAATGTCAAGAGGGCTCGGATATCCCTTTGTGGTACATCTAAGGAATGGTGTTAGTAAACATATGAGTGTCTGTTTACAAAGTGGCTAAAAAGGAGCAGGAGGTCATCAGTTCGATGCTGGAGCGTTGAACTTATCAACTCCTGATCCATGAAGGGAGTGGTAAATTGGGATTGAGTTTTGGCACTCGAGCAAAAATAGAATTGAAATAAAATGTGTATAAAGTAATATCGGCAGTGATTTGTAACCCTCCAGCAAACGGTAATAACCAGCAGGCTCTCACTGGTTTGGTGGATGGTACAGTGAGCAAGGTATAGAATTGTCAAAGGTGCCACTTGTTTGACTGTTTAACCCAAGGGTTAATGGTGTATGGAATTGTCATAGAGCAGCACCATTATAAGAACCATAAAAAACTCCTGCCACCTGGCCAGAAGGACTGAGCTATATGGCGCTGTTAATGTTGAGAAATTACCGCTGAACAGCGGCATCCCTGTAAATGTTTGTCAGAAACACCTGGACCGAGTGCTGCTAGGACAGATGGGGGAAAGGTGTGAATCTGACTCGCTGCCATCCTTTCCTCAGAACGAGCAGACCGGAGAAGCCTTAATGAGATGTTACCTTCTGACTGAAGAGCACATGAGAGGGATTAGTGCTCTCTTCTAACAAGCTCAGACCCCAATTAGACAGGCCCCAGTAGCTAGACACAAGCAGAAGGCAGCCAGCTCACATCCCAGATGCTATCTCCCCAGGTTTGTGCAGGTGCATCTCTCCAGATAGGCCACAGAGTCTGACCGGGACTGAAGGCGAGCTACACAAAGAGGTTGTGATTGTGGGAAAACAGTGATATTTGGACTGAGAGAGATAGGCTGTGTTTTTCAGTCTACAGTTGGAAAACATTAGCCATGCAGCTGCTGAGCTTTAATAAATATATGAACACCCACATTATTAATCTGAATTAATTTGACTCAAGTCAAAAAAAATCCTGTTAAAAACCTGGACATCTGCCGTGGTCCTAGATATACTGAGTATCTGCTGTTCTAGATAGTGAGGATAATTAGGTTTTTTCCCAGCAGCTTCTCTGTTTTAATAAGCTATTGGTCAAGCAGTGACCTCATGGTGTTCAACAGACTAGCCCATTGTTCCCCCAAGCCCTGGCATTGCTGACCCTCACTAATCAAACAGTTCCTCCTGTTCCAGCATTGATTGGGAGGCTAAACGAAAGCAAAAGCTAAAGCTCTGGATACTAAAAATGGGACTTTGAAAGGAATTTTTAGCTAGGTGGAAGATTCTTTGCAGTTGCTTTTGCTCATCTATCCATTGACTTTCTGTGACTGACTTAGTTTCTGCATTCTAAGTTTGTTATTGTTCATATGTGAACATTGAATATTGACTGGTGGGGATTGGCGCAGCTACTGGCAGAAAATGGTCAATGATTTTCTCTGCCATGAATAGTCTGCCAAGATATTGATTCAATTGTTAATTGCATTTTCAATAGTTCACGTGTGTAGGGTCATTGTGAATGGCAATGATGTCTTCACAGTATCTATGTGGTCTCTTGGTCATTGTGCTTTTTTATTTGTTCCTCCCATTGGCAGACTAGGCCTCAATGTCCAGATTATATCTGGATTGCATTTATGTAAATTCAAGCGGTTTAAAGAGCTATTAACTTTTTGACTCTGACCCCTTCGTCTACAGGGCCCTATTGACAAGATGCTTAACCAGACCCTGTAACTGGTGGGCAAACTAATTAAGTTCCTCAATGATGTTCTCCAGATTAGCCCCGCAGCTAAAGGAGAGAGAAAGTCACTGGACCATGTTTGGCCCCGAGGAGCTGTCTGATCATGGCTGTCTCTGTTACTACTCTCTCCAGATTCAAACCTGTAGACCAATACAAAATTGTATAATGGAAACGGCCGATTAATTGCATCAATGCAATCTATCATTAAAGCATTCTATTGTGTTTATTTACAGCAGGTGTATGTGTCCCCCTCAAGCCATCACATGGCCCCTCCCAGCCCAAGCACCACCAGCAGCACCAATGGCAGCAGCAGCTACGGGGGAGAGCAACTCAGCAAAACTAACCTGTACATCCGTGGCCTTCACCCTGGAACCACAGACCAGGACCTGGTCAAACTCTGTCAGCCGTGAGTAGCTTGCTAATAATTACTTTTATTCCGGGCTTCCTACAGTAGGATGGAATGAGCTCATTGAGCAGAAGGAGTATGATTCAGAGTAGCTGAAGGAATTAATAAAGGAAGAAGTACTGTCTTTTAGAGATATGTTTTTGTTTTATTTCTAATAAGTCCTTAGGTTTATGTTGATCATGTGTGCAAAGCCCTTCTGATAGTTCAAGCATAAGCCGATACGTAATCAAGCATCCAATTCTACGGAACAAGATGCACAGGTTTTGTTTCTTTGGTAAGGTTTTGGATGCCATCATTCTTTAGCGGCTTCATGGAAAAATAAACACCACTGTACATTGCAAACTAAGACTTTTCAGTTTGGCACAGTTTAGCGCAGACTTTCCAATGACTGAATACTCCACATGATTAGTCTTTCCCTCTCTTACTCATCCCTTCAAGCTACACTCTACTCTAAACGAATCCCCATTGCTATATGACATATCAGATACAGTAAGTTCAGCACATTCTCCTTGCCAGGAGTCATAATTATAGCCATTATAAAATGGTATCCATCTATCCATGTTGTGTTACCACTGTGTGATCTGGCAAGCGCCTAGTTCAATGTTAAACAGTACAGTCACATGATCCATGCTTGTTAGATAGAAACAACTTGGGTGGAGATGAATGCGCTTTGGTCTCCTAAATTAATATGGTAGCCGGCTGATGAGAAACAGGGCAACGGAAAGCGGCATTAGGAGAGTAGTGGCGAGGCAGAAGAGGAGGGAAAGTGGGTGACAGCAAAAGAAATTGGGGGGAGACGTCTGCTATTTTACAGCTGTCTGGAAGATATAGCTCACATGGGGCTGCCCAACCCTACAGGAAACTGGGAGCCCAAGGGAAAGGCAAAGACAAACAAGGGCAATGGCATGAAGAGGGGGAGGCAGGGAGGGAGGGGGGGAGGGCGGGAGATGGAGAGAATCCGTAGGGGGAGTGGAGCTGAGGTCTTGTGTGTCAGGTGGTGTTTTGTTGGGGAATGGTTCTCATATTTCTGATTTTACAGAGCTCTTAAAAAAATCCTTGCTTGCAATTTTTTCATGATGGGAAATATTAACCATTGTACATTTATTGGCTGAACAGGATATTGTGCAATCGTTTGAGGAATTAAGTGGTCTTAGAAACGAGGTTGCAATTATAAAAGTCATGATGTGAAACAGCGCTGAACTAGACTAAAGGCTCACGTCTAATCAGGAAACGCTGCCACTCTCTCTCCCCCACAAGGCTCTTGGCGCTGCGAGCCATGCCATGAGAGCTGGGATGTAGGAGATGGAGTGCATGGGACGAGGGATGAGAGCAGGGCGAGGGAGGTGGGGGCTGGTTCTGAGTCCAGAGCCCCTGCAGTGTCTACGGGTGGCTGATTCTAGCTTCGGCTCAAATGGTGGACCGTGGATGGGCACTGGGTTCCTCGGACACAGTTCTCTCTCACACATGGCTGGATATTCTCTCTGCTCTTTCCACCATGTAGCTACAGAGACCTCTTAGCTATGATGGGAATATTCCCACAACAGGCATCCCTGTGGCACACTGGTAGACGTAGATAAAGTAGAAGGTTTACAATACTAGAGACTCCAGGCACATTCAAAGAAGCAGTGTTAGCCTAAACTTAAAGAGGATTGACTTGAGTTAGTCATTGAAGAAAATAGAACAACATTAAATACTGCATATTAGACACTTCACTTTTTTTGTTGAAAATGCTTACCAAAGCCAGTTTTGCCAATATGAATTGTGTTATTGCGATGCAAAGATTTAATTTATGAATGTAATGAAACAGAACTGTTTGATTTTAAACATGCATTAAAATAGCTGTGTTAATCCTTTCTTCTTTTTTCTGGCTTATACATTTTTATGTAATGCAATTCCAAATAATGGGTGTATTGATTGTAATGCATTCATTTTTGGCATACAATGTGGTTGGGGTCTAGTTCAGAATACAAGAACAGGGCTTTTTATTCGGAAGAATATCTTTGAATTCACCATTCATTTTATATCATCATATATGGCAATAATGATAATGTAAAACCAACAATGTTTCATAGATTGGGATAACCTGGTGCTGATAGCATCAAGAGTCCAAGTGATAGGTAGTGTACATCCTACCTATAGAGGAAGCTGTTAGCCGAGTGAGAGTGTGGATGGGTGCCAATGTTGGATAGGACAGCTAAGAGACCGATCAGATTACACCGCATACACACGCCCGGAGAGATGGGAGTTGATAGACGGAGCAACCTCAGCCCAAGCCAGTGAGAATCCTATATGTCTGCAGTATCTAGAGCGAGCTTTCCACCTGTTTTCTATACAATGCAGGATTGTTCCTGCTAACAGAAAGATCTGATTCTGTTTGAAGTCGTAGAGTATTTGTTTTTTTATCACTTTTTATCCTGTATTGATTTGCAGTGTAAAAAACAGTTGGTCTAATTTTATTATTTGTATATATACATATTTATTTATTCAAATTGCAAATCTCACTCAACTTGCGCTCCACTTTTTCTTGACAGCTTTATTTAAGTTAAAACCCTCTCAGTTAATCCTTGGGTGCTTGATAGTTATATAATTGTACCATCATATATATATCATATGCCTTACGCTTTTATCATAATTTTCCTTCAGGTTTGGGAAAATAGTGTCCACCAAAGCTATTATGGACAAAGCCACCAACAAGTGCAAAGGTGAGTAATTGTGGCTCAAAGAGCGTGTGTTTTGGATGAGACCAATTTGATTAATGCATGCCTAACATAGTGTGTGTGCGCGTGCGCGTGTGCGTATGTGTGGGTGTGTTTTAATGATTTTATCCCTGCTCAGCAGGTGTTCTGTGACCTTGCCCTACTGGCACCATTGCATAACTCCACATCTGTCCACTGTGGGTAGAGTCTGTCAATTTACCCCTAGTTAGGCTGCCTCTCTTTTCACAGTCTTAACTTTATATAGTTCTCTGAACCCTGGGAGATCCAGTAACATGCCTCGTTTCCTCTAAGTCCATAGTATCTGTTCAAAAATGTCATAAATCTTAGCATTGCTCTTGTCCATCTTGGTTCATGCAGGCTATGGCTTTGTTGACTTTGACTGTCCGGCTGCAGCACAGAAGGCAGTTACAGCACTGAAGGCTGGTGGGGTGCAAGCCCAGATGGCTAAGGTAGGACATTTGCTCCATGCTGTCAAATAATCTTTTTAATTGTGTGAATGAAACTTCAACGGTGACAATTAGACCACATGGTCATCAAATGCTCTTTGCTTTCGACCAAATCGCTTTGGATTTGTCTTGACCATAGAGCCAAATTAAGGTGTCAATTTAAACACTGTCACATGTCTGACTCACCAAGTCACGGTATCCAAAAGAGGTATTTGGTAGCCTTAAATGAAAGTGTGGTCTGCAATCCTGAGAAAACCTTCTGAGAAGAGCATTTAGGGGCCATTTATCACTCAGTAAGTATCACATGCAGCTGTAGGACTTAAATACACATCCTTGAATACAAACACTAAAACACAGAAGAACCATCCAACACAGGTGGACTAATTACACAAACAAGTACAAGTAAGACAGATGAAAACTAAACAGGTATATGGAACAGGCACACAATCACAGTTTGCATGTAAAACCATGCCCTGGGTAAGACGGTGCGTACTTTGTGTACAGACGGGTGACGGATTTAAGACAAAACAGTACATAGTTTTTTGATAAGGTGTTGAGTCACCACAAGCATTCAGGACAGCCTAGTTTCATCTCAGATCCATGGGACCAACAATTGGGAAGGTCAAGTGTTCAGAACCTGAACCGTTCTTTGATGAATACCACACCAAAGTGTTTGCCCACTTGACAACAATATGCTGGTTTATGTGATTTCATGATTTTATGTCTGCATAAAATAGTTTTTTGCACCTACCAAACACATCAAAATTTCTCTTCTGACAGATATAAATGCAAATTTCAAACAACCCCATGTATGATATTCCTCTATGTAGATTGACAGACTGTTATTAAGAAGACATTAATAGTTATTAACTCCTATTAACTGTCATAATAATATATACCACTGATATTGTGTCTTGCCTTGTATTCTCAACCAGTTTCTGAAGAGTTAATCTTCTTTCATATCTTACATGTAGTCATCAAAAAAATTAAGATGTACATTTTTATTATCCATCCAACCTCCATTAGTAGTACTGCTTATCGCATGCAGGGTCGCAGGGGGCCTGGAGCCTATCCCAGCAGACTTTGGGCGAGAGGCGGAGTACAGCCTGGACAGATCGCCAGTCCATCGCAGGGCTAACACATACAATACAATACAACACAGACATACAACAACTCACACACATATATTTTTATTAAATATATATAATGTATTATGTGATTTCCACAATTTCTGGACCTTTTTACCCATTTAATTTCTATAGAGTGTAATGCAGCATCACTTTAGAAATTGATGTTGTTGAAACGATTGCCTGTTTAGTAGTCATTTTCAATTAAGCTCCTGTCATCTGTTTCCGAGTAAGGATACTGAATCCTATTTCAAAGTCACTTCTTTTCCTCGTAACATTTTGATTCACAATTGAGGTCAACTCAGCTCCAGCTCAGCAGTTAGTTTTATACATGTCACACAACTGTCAGACTCAAAATGGATAAGTTGTGAATAGCTTAAGTGCATCAATGAATGCACAGACACACTGCATGGAAACATTTACATTAGTAATTTTTCTCCCATCATGTATTCAAAGTCTACCTTTAATGCATCGTCCATCTGTATGTTTCCATTCTTGAATTTGAAAGAATTGCTCAGTGGCAGAGCTGGGGAGTGTGCCCTTATGTGTTCCCTGAGCGCCCCACACAATGGGCCTGCCTGTTCTCCCTGGTGGCGTCTGACTCAGTGTCTGAGCAGCTCCCCAGTCAGCAGGGCCCTGCGCCCAGCTACCCAACCCTGTCAACAAACTCTCCGAGCACGCTTGGCAACCACACATCCTCGCTCAACCTCGGCTCAGCCGGGTTCCCATCACATATAACATATCTCTTGCCCAGGAAAACTGATCGCTGATTAAATTTGATAATCGACATTCACACAACTTCTTACTCCTAGATAACCTTCTACATTGTGAGATGAACAACTTGGTTGGTGTTCACGTCCCACTACATGTCTGGTGAATTTTGCAGCATGGCCTCTCTACCTAAGTCTATAGCTTGTGTTCACTAGTTTTCACTGTTGAGGAAGAGTGGGCGTTGGAGGAGGAGGGGGAAGAGGGGGGAAGTGTGGGATAAATCACCTTCACCACAGGTCACAGCGATTAGATATGCATTATTCATGACATGGAAATGAATTCAAAATGCATTTATAGCCTTTTAATCACATCTGCAACACCAAAGTAATGAATATGCAAAACAGCTAGAGGGATAATAAGATTGGGTATCTTACCAGCTATCTTTGCTATCTTTCCAATTCTGTTTGGACAGGTAAGCAGGCAGGTACCAAATTTCAGAAAGGGAAATACATCTAATGATAAAATAAAAGCGCAAACTGTCTAAAACAGTTTCAAAGCTCTTCATGACATTTTGAATGTTTTTGTGTATTGCATATTCCAGATGACACATGCAAAGCAGGGCACCTGGCCGCATGTGAATTCAAGGTCAGGATTAACACGACGTCAGACAAGACGGCACACATGCGGAAGAGATTATTGTATTCATTATGCACTCACACCATGTCAGGGAAACATCTTAATGGCTATAGTGTTGAGGAAATGTGAACCCATGAAGCTGTAAATATTAATTTGAAAAAATTGAAATGCCCATCTAAAACGCCTTTGGTATGATTTGCATGTAATAATTTGAAATAAACCCTGTTGAAATGTTATTATGTTCCAATATTAAATTACCTGACGACACCTGGCCCTGTAGGCCTCTTAGGCAGACAGTGGCGAACAATGGGCCCATCTTCCATCTGCTTGGTGGTATTGTGATGGAAAGTGGGAGTGAGAAATTGGGGCGGACATAGATAAGTGGGGGACATATACGCAAGTGAGAGAGGACAGTATACGGCTTGATATGGTTCAGCTGAAGTCCTTCCCGACCTCTAGGTCTGACATCTCAGCCATTACCTTCCGTTCCTCAAATGCTGGCAATTTTAGCATTTAACGCATGCTAACAAAAGTATTTTAGGACAGTTTGTCTCACCTTCTACCTTTAATGACAGGTGTATTGAAACATACATTATAACATTGATCATTTTCACTGACTTGATCAGTGAGTCCATCATAATTCATCAAATTAGGGCCGGTTTCACCCACATTATCCTCTTTTTATTTCTTCTATCTAGCAACAAGAGCAGGACCCCACCAACCTGTATATATCCAATCTACCGGTATCCATGGATGAGCAGGAGCTGGAGAGCATGCTAAAACCCTTCAGCCAGGTGATCTCCACGCGTATCCTCCGTGACACCAACGGCACAAGCCGAGGAGTGGGGTTCGCAAGGTAAACACAACTTGTTTTGGTGACTTTTCCCTCTGGTGGAGACTAGGGGTGCTGCATATT
Organism: Galaxias rostratus; assembly: GCA_036024795.1. Taxonomy (NCBI): domain Eukaryota; kingdom Metazoa; phylum Chordata; class Actinopteri; order Galaxiiformes; family Galaxiidae; genus Galaxias; species Galaxias rostratus. The sequence goes on along the minus strand of JAVQJS010058649.1, from coordinate 5,841 downwards.
TATGTGCATCGGTTGGCTGGATTGGTGAAGTAGTGAAATATGACACCCAATACAAGCACATCACCTCTAGTTGGATTGCCATGTCTACTAGGCTATATACTCCATCTTACAGGATGGAGTCAACAGAGAAATGTGAGGCCATCATTCATCATTTCAATGGTAAATACATCAAGACTTCCCCCGGAGTGCCAGGTGGGTAAGGCATTAGCCTTCGCTAATGACTCATATAATTACATTTATTTTCATGATATCATCTTATCAAGACAAGACAAAATTCACTTTTGTTTAATACTTTCAACTAATCGTTTTTTTGTAGTAATTCGTTGTTTATTTTTCCTCCCATCAGTCCCGTCCGAGCCTTTGTTGTGCAAGTTTGCAGATGGGGGCCAGAAGAAGCGCCAGAGCCAAGGAAACTACCTGCAGAATGGTCGGCCATGGACAAGAGACGCAGAGACAGTAAGTTGTTGGACTAATCTTCCTTTAATTATGCCACTGCTTTACTGTGGTCTCAAAATGATATTTTTGTAATCAATTGTACTCCTTTGGGGTTGTTCACAACTTTTCATTGCTTGTTCTAGAAATGTGTGCTTTCAAATGAGCTTGTTCAATATGTTGTTTGATATCATTCGTCACAGGGAGGAATGACGCTAACATATGACCCCACAACAGCGTTACAGAATGGGTGAGTATGTAATCTGAAATGGAACCATTCTACCAAATGTACTACAATGATGATTAATGTTGTGGTTACAAATGCTCCATAACTCTGTGTCTGCATTTGCAGCTACTACTCCTCCACCTACAGCATTGCTCCTAATCGGATGATCGCACAGGCTTCCTTGTCCCCCTATATGCATTCTCCTGTATCTACCTACCAGGTATTTAGTGTAATTACAGATCTAGAAGCTAATGGATTAGAACTTTTGGCAGTTATCCTTCTGTTAACTCAAATTCGTTACGGTTTATGTTTTCTGGATTGAAAGACGCAACAGTGCAGTGCATCTGGAAAGTGTTCATTCCAATTCACTTTTTCCTGATTTTAATTTTGTAACACCCTAATTCCTACATTGATTAAATCAAACATTTTCTCAACATTCTACACACAATACTGCATAATGACCAAGTGAAAAAAGTTTTTTTATTTCTTGCAAGTGTATAAAAAAAGAAAAAAATCCTTAGGGATTCACACCCTCTACTCAATACTATTTTGCTGCCAAAGATGCTTCAAAAAAGTATTAAGTAAATAATGATAATAATAATACATTATATTTATGAAGCGCTTTTCAAAACACTCAAAGACGCTGAAGCTGTGAACCGTCCTTTCCTTTGAATTTTCTTTTCTTCTAATTTCTTTGAAAAGATTTTTTCACTTTGACATTATACAGTAATGTGTGTGGAATGTTGAGAAAAGCATTTTTATTCAATCAATTTGGGAATTAGGCTGTAACATTATAAGATGTGGAAAAAGCAAAGGGGTATGAATACCTTCCGATGCACTTCCTGATGCACAACAAAAAAAGTTTTTAAAGGTGATTGCTCACTTTCTTCAGACAAGTGAATTCATATTGACTCTCTTATCTTTTCTTTATTCTCTTTTTGGTGTAGGTTCACAATCCTTCTTGGATGCATCACCAATCATACCTCATGCAACCTACAGTGAGTATCAGACTTTAAGAGGAGGTCCGAGCTAAATTTGGTTATCCTATGCCATGTGAACGGCCCTCTGCACCCACTAATTCTGACAAGTGAGATAACCAAGGACAGACACTTATAACAGTCCATCAGAGGCCCAATTAAAGGCAAATTATGCATTTTCAACAACTGCATAGTGTATTGCCCAGCAATATTTGTGCTTTCTTGATTAATTTCTGATTAGAAACAGATGTTGGAAATAGCAATACGACAGAGACAATTTTGGGTCAAGCTTGAAACATTGCAAGAAATTAAAACTCGTCAATTTCATTGAGAACATGCAAATAATTGCCACATGTCCGTTTCTCACACAGAGCAGTTTTGTGGTGCTTGTCTTTGTGCCAGGTGTGATCTTCTCCAGCTAAGATCCCTTGTATTGACAAAGCCATTCATATTGAAACACATTTGACCTTGAATTGTGCGTTTGTGTTTCCACAGGGGACAGTCCTGGCACCAGGGATGGATCATACCATGTCCATCCAGCCCACCTCTATGATGGGCCACCTCACGCAGCAGCTCAGCCATCTCTCCATGGGAAGCAGTGGCACAGTCAGTCTAGTTTGTAGAATTACTCATTTGTTAGATTGTATAAGTTTTAAAATGATGCATAGTGTAAGTTTGCTTAAAGCTATTCTTCCTGCATCCCCCCCCCCCAACAAAAAGCAAACAACAACGACAATGTTTTACACAATGTAAAAGCCTACTTAAAGAGTGCATTTTCTCTTCCACTTTAGTATATGCCTGCAAACACATCAATACAGGGGACCTACATTCCTCAATACACCCAAGTGCCTCCCGCCAACGTGTCAGTTGATGTAAGAGTGTTTCTGTTACTGCGAATTCTCCTTTTGGTCAGAATGCGGGGCTGTTGACAACAACTAGTCAATTAATGAATCGTCTTTATTGTCTCTGTTTAAGGAAAGTGCCGTGCAACAACCTGTTGCCATAGAGACACCCACAGAACACACAGCATACTCCTACCAGCATAGCAAGTGAGATGGAAGCAAAGGTGGGTTTTGCTAATGTATTGATTACTGTGAGTGTGAGACTTTATATGTGTGTCTTCTCTCTAAACTATACTTTCCTTTGTTTATAATGTTTTCAGAGGGACTTGGTGTCTCCTATTCAGTTATTTCTTTGGACTGGAACATTTCTTTTGGGGACATGCCTGCTGAACACCTTAGCCAGTGCACAGTGACTCTGGACAATATGCACCAAACACTGAGGAACACGGACTGTTCAGACAGAGAAAAACGTACACATTTAAACTTATACTTTATGGAAAACTCTGGACTAAATGACAGTCAATGGCAAGACAAGAAAAAAAGAAAAGAACATGGAACATCTGTTCACTACTCAATGCTTTTTGCACATTCTTAAAGTTAATGTGTAGAAATTATCTGGGAAACAAGACTCAAAAGTGTAACAGAACATTGCAACACCATGTGTCATTATTGTAGGTTTATTTCAGTTTGTGATGTTTTGTCAAACAATGTGCTTTGTTTTTATTTTTTTGTACATAATTCTTACATTTTTTATTGACTAAGGCAAATATTTGAATATAGTCCATGGGGGGTTGAAGTGTCAACACTTCTTTTTGGCACTTCAGTCATATTTTTTTTTTATTATTTCTAAAACTGAAACAAACATTACGACAATCAAATAGTTTCTAATAGTAACTTAATGCAGTCATTAAGTAAATTTATAAATTGTTGAGTGTGTCAGTCTGAGCGTAAATGTATATTTTCTCTTTTTAAGCGATTAAAATGTTTCTGGTTAGGGCATGCCTTGATGTAAACTGGCTGTTATAATTGTACTGTCATTTACACAGAAACAATATTGCATTTACTTGCAATCAATAGACCAGTGTTGTGAAAATGCATAAGCATGCAGGGTTTACAACTTTGCAAAGGTGTGAATATCAAGACTCTTCTCTGTACTTGTTAAAGCCAAGCCGTGTTATTAAGATATGCATTGGTATAAATTTAAAGCACCGTGCTATCTCTGTAAAACACGCTATTGTAATGGCCACATTTAGCCAGCCATGACATTCTGCAATGTTGGCCTTATAGGTAATTTTATTTCTGTGAATATGTTGTTCATTTTCTTCACAACGTTGTGTTACTGTGTTTAGTGTTTTTTTTATTTAAAAACATGTTCTGAAGATTTATCCTATTTTTTAAGATGTTTTTTCAAGTGTATTGTGTTTTTACAAGGAGTGAAATGTAATTCTTGCTTTGAAGACAAAAATCTGTAAATGTTGAGATTCTGTAACAGCAGTTACAATGTTGATCTGATCAAAATGCTATCATTTACAAATTATGTTAATGAGTCAATATTGTGCAGTTTTCTATAATTTTTTTATATTTACAACCAATTAGTCGGGAATACTGTTAGATATACTAGGTCAAAGTTATATTACCTCTTTCCAAAGCAACGTGTAGATTCAGGAGTGTGTTAATTTACAAGAGCTATTCTTGGGCAATAACTCACTACAGTAAATAGGCTGTTCACAGCTTGTACTGTGGCTATATTTTGGATCCGTCCAATGTTTGTGTTTTGATCTATGCAATCACAGATCACACATCACGACACTGTAGATTTAGTCATTTCAATACATGGAATTTACCTACCATCACTGTTTGATATTCTGTTCCATCACATGTAAACACATTTGATTTGTTTGGTTTACTCTGTGAATTGACTGTCATATTTTTGCGTGTCCTTCAAATGCTAGTGAAATTGCTGCTTTAAAAAGGGATTCTCTGGGGAGCATGTTGGTAGTCTTGATTTTTAGGATTTTGCAACATTACTATTAATGAGATAAATTATTTCCACATGATGGTCTACTCTAACGGGCAGAGTAAGCAGAGTTTATGCTATTGAATTGTCATTCCATCAAGGTGTTTATTTTGGACAAATTATGATACGATGTTTGTATTGCTGTTTGATGACAGCAAAAAAAAAACATGCCTTACATTTCTACAAAAGGATTGTGTCATGCAAACAAATTAATATCTGTATCAAAACATTTTATTACATCCTGTATTTCAGTAACCTATCAAATGAAAACATAGATGAACAAATGAAAGAAAGAATTGTATGTATACTTAACGTTTGTTTAGACATCATTCAAGAATTGTATTCAACAAAAATTACTTATCCCTTTAAGAGAAAGGTATCGTTTATAGTGCTGCTAAAAGTGGATTGGGTAAGTAGATCATAAGGAATGTAGTTATTTAAAATTAGGCATATCAGACAAGACCAATAAGTTCAATCTTCCTGTGTTGATCAAACTATTCTTCTACTCAGTTGCTTCAATAATTGTTTAGACAATATGTGTCATTATTTTTTTGTTGTCCCTTTTGTATTAAGAAAAAACTCCAGCTCTTAAAAAGGCTTACTTGGTTTAATGCTATTAAACATAAAACACACACCTTGTTCATAAAGAAAAATATATTGAAACTCTTGAAATTTTGTTATTAAATGATATTTTTTCCCCAATCCCATTATTTTCTTTCCCTTGAGGAGTTTCTTCTTCAATAAAATGCATTACATTTATCAGAAAATAAAATTGAAATCTTCATATACAACGGGTGGCGGGGGTAAGAGACAGAGCACTACCAGAGTCCTCTGCACAAAATAAATAATTTAACCTTTGTTTTTAATTGAACAAAATGTCACTAAAGGTAAGAACTGACATTTGGAGTATGAGAGCGCACTAAGTTCAATTGGCTTCACTCAAATTGTTTAACTGAAGAAACCCTATCATTACTGCTGCAATCAGCTAGAATGACGAGAAACAGTCACAATGTGATTTTATTTGTAAAGGGATTTGGATCTAGATACAAAACAGACGTTGAAAAGATACAAAATGTATATTAAATACGTGTCAAAAAAGCTATCCTCATATGTACAATTTTGAAAATGTCCTGAAAAGCCCACCAAATCTGCCATTTCCCCACTCCTCATTAAGAACCATTGCTTGATTAACAAAATAGAAATTCTCCTCTCAAGTGTGAATATCACTCTCCAATATGATATTGTCACTCAGTGGCAATACAATTAAACATACTGCATCTACAATCCAAACACAAATCATACTCTGGGGTAGTTACTGACTTTACTATCAAAATAAATAATACTAAT